>JAQIVE010003312.1:0-17112 GCA_034698285.1 Sminthurinus bimaculatus | reverse complement strand
ACGCGCATGTACATACGTTTACGCACTCTCGATTTTCCGACAATTTCATTCATAAAGCTGTCGGATAATCGAGAGAGGCCGCCTACGGGGCAGCATGAGATACTTCGGATAATCTAGAGTATACTGTACAAAAATAGTTTGAATATTTATTGCTAAAATTTTAAAAACTGTCTGCAGTTTTCTTTTCTTTTCCAGATAAATTCACAACTGTAATGTCAACGACTTGAACAAATACCTACAAAAAAATTGACTGCAGAACCCTTTAATATAAAGTAAGATGGAGCAACCTGAAAACAGTAATCCTAATCCATTATACGTGTACAAATGTTTATTTTAAAAATTATTACGGTCCGTTTTATCCATCAAATTTCGACTAGAGTTTAAAATTCAAAAAACGGAAAGGTTTATTAAATTACGTAATGTTCTCTTCCCCTTGATTCTTATGATTCCAGGACGTAAGTAAAAATAAACTTGAGATGGCCAAAACGTCAAAGTCAGGAAAAGCAAAAAGTCACCGTTGTGAATATTGCCAAAAGGAGTTTATTCGCAAGTCCTACCTCAACATTCACAGAAAGATTCATTTAATCAAGAAGGACTTTAAGTGTCCCTTTTGTGACTATACCACCAATTTTAAAAAACATCTCTTGCCCCACATTCGAAGTCACACATAAGAACGGCCTTACAAATGCGAATGGCCAAACTGTCTTGCATCGTTTAGTTACACGGGTGGACTTAATGCACATCAGAAGCTGGTCCACCAAAAAGATGACGACGGCTTGAAAAAATTCAAGTGTGTCCAGTGTCCCTACAAAACTCCACTTTTACACCATCTTAATCGTCACTTGAAGATTCATTCAGATGTCAAAGCGTTTTCCTGTCCCCTCTGCCCCTTTACAGCGAAAGAAAAAGGTAACGTCAAAAACCATCATGAGAGCGTACATTTAAAGATCAGGCCATTCAAATGTCAACATCCAAATTGTAACTCTGCTTTTAGCAGAAAGTCTTATTTGAAGCAGCACCAGCTTGTGCACAACAAAAATGATGAGAGTTTGCTCAAGTTCAAGTGCCCAGAATGTGACCACAAAACTGGATATCAACATCATCTCAAGAAACATTTGCGGGTTCATTCAGAGGTCAAGCCATTTTCCTGTGACCTCTGCCCCTTTCGATCTAAACACAGAAATAATGTGAACTTACATAAACAAAGTGTGCATTCAGACTCAAAGCCGTTCAAATGCCCCGAATCGAATTGCAGGTATTCTTGCAAAACGAAATCAAATTTAGGTGCTCATATGAAAAACCATGAGGACTCAAAGGAATTTGTTTGTACTTTTCCTTCCTGCACCTACAGATCAAAGTGGAAGTCAATCATGAAGACTCACGAGATGACTCATCGAAATGAAAAGCCCTTTGAATGCAATTTTTGTGCCTACAAATGCAGTCGAAGCGACGTTCTGTTTGACCACATTCGTCGTCATCATACGGGTGAAGCTCCTTATCCTTGTTCAAGTTGTCCGTACCGCGGAAAAACGTCTAGTGAGCTCAAGTCACATGTTAAAAGACGTCACGCTGAAAAATAGCCGCAAGGTGGACTTTTCCTCCGGCAGCAAAAACTTTAAAGAACCTGCAAGAAAGCTACCATCTACCTCATTCGACGCACATGTAGCATTTTTTAATTGCATGCAGCTTTAAAACATTAAAAGGGCTTTTGTTCTTATACATATATAACGACGACACCTTGGAAAATAAAAGGGGCGCTGGAAAGTGCTGCATTACATACATATTATTATATTAGTCAGTGTCAATGTATTCAACATTTATTTTCACTGTATGTTTTGAATATTTGTTTAAGCGTTTTTGTTCAATGATTCGCAAATTCAGTTGTACAACAATGGTGTTATCTATTGTATTTTGCTGCTTCTTTAATTTAAAATAAATAATTACACCAAAGGAAAAAAATTCCAAAATCCATGTTTGTTAACAAGGCTTCATGCTCGTTCCTATCATGAAATTTGAGTGAATTTAAACATCAATATTGAACAGGTAAAAGATAGCAGGTGGCAAAACAAGGGGAAATCGGATACAATATATACATTTGGAGGATGCCATTTTAATAAAAGAGTAGAAAATTTAAAGCCTTAGGCCGTCATATTAGTCCTTTGAGTTTAGAAAAATTACCCTGAAAATTTCGTCCCGATTGGTTGAGGTTTAGAGGTCGACACAGGTCATCGAAATCTGAATGAGGATTTACATTAGCCCTCGATCGTATCAACTTGGAATTATATCACCCCCGTTAACATTAACTGTTGATATAATCGTGCTGCAAGCATGTCTTAAAAATTCACGGGCATTCGAATTGCCTGGAAACATACATTTTTTCAAATGTTCATCACATATGAAGTTGCACTCAATTCGCAAAAAACGTTTTCGCCATTCATGGAGAAGAAAAAACAAGGTGGTGTAAAAACGGCCACCGAGAACAATTTCCGCCATTTTCCCCGCAAAAACGTAGGGAAGACTCTGAGTTTCCCTAAAATTAATTTTAAGACCGATGAAAATTTCCAATCAATTTTTTCGAGCAGGAAAAGAATGAATCTTGCAACAGAGGCAAATAAAACTAAAAGTAACAGGTGCGTTTCAAAGATTTATCAACCTTGGCAGCATCAAAACGTCGTCCTCAAGTTCTACCAAATGTAACCAACATGCACGGCAGAATTTTGTCGGGACCTCCTGGAATAGTTGCCCTCATTCTGTAACGAACGCCGTACCAAAATCAGAGAATTGCCAAAGCGACAAACAGTTTCAAGATAATGAGACTCTTAAGCATGCTAACAGAGGAAGAAAAACGGAGTTTTTACACCCTTTCTGTTCTTCGTTTCACTCTTCATAGCCTGAAGCATTTAATATGTAGTTTACTGCGCCATCAGAATCCACGAAAAATCAAACGCCAGGAATTCACTTTTAACGGTTCAAAGTTAAGAGCAACTTTTCAACTGTAAAAGCTCCCTCTACATAAATAAACAATAGAATAATAGAGTGAGTGCAGAGAAAGTGGGCAAAAGAGCAGCAACCGTGACACGACAACGAGTATACGCGAGTACGATATAATACATTCGAACATATTCGATCGATATAATTTGTTGACATGGTAAATATTTGGTAGAATTATGATGGGATAGTGATGAGATAATGTTGCGTGCACACCAAAATCTTATCAAAATTTGATCAAAGATGATGCGAATTTGGAACCATATGCACATCAAACCAATCTCATCAAATCTCATCAACTTTTGATCAAAGTTGATCGGATATTTTTTTAAGGATATATCTTTCTAAGAACATTTAAAAAATCACTATTTTCAAAGAAGCGCAAAAACACAAGGAATGAAAATAAGCTACTTGGTCCTGGATATTTCCTTTGTATACGCATTTTATTATGCGCCGTGTTTCATTTCTTGTGTTTTTCTTTACGCTTTGATGTCTTTTTGAAGTTTCAATAATTGAATCTCTATCTATGCTGTGTAGTTCATAAAGTATTCAATTTAATAGAGGTCTATCCCTTGAGTAGAAGTTAACTGGCCTACTAATATGTTTCATGGAAATGTAAATTTTTTGCATCTATAGAAAAATGTGTGTTCATAGTTCTAAATCGGGAAATCGTAAAAAAATTACCCGTTTTGGAACAGGGATATTTTTGCACAACAATTTTGTGTCATAACTAAAGCTCACACATACATTTCTCATCGTTACGTAACAAAATTTTGTATTGGTAAAATTTTCATTCCAAACTACATTTTATTACACTGCGTAAATTGAGTTTTGCTATTCTTTCTACGTTCAACACTTCAAAGGATTGCGTCGAACGCAAAGAGAACAATAAAAAGAGTTACTAAATAATTTACATTTTAAATGAATCAAGGAATTCAAAAGAAACTCAAAGAAATCTCCATAAAAGTTCATAATAATATGCATTACAATGCACAGAAATCTACAGTATTTACATAACATGTAATATTGTTAACTGAACATCTTAAATACGTATATGTATGTCCATGTGCTTACCCATATCTGAACTGTAATATTCTTGCCACCAACTTCCATCTTTTTGATCTTAAAATCGATGCCTATCGTAGAAATAAACGTATTGCAAAACTCATCGTTACAAAGCCTGGACAAAATTGAGGTTTTTCCGGTACCACTGTCTCCTATTATCACCCATTTCCACAAAGAGTCTCGCTCACGAGGGCTCTTACTCATTTTTGTTGTAAATTATATCTTATTGATAGGTGCTACTATTAGTTTTGGTCACATAATAATATGTATTTGTACTTCCAATATTTTCACTTGTCACACACACTTTCTGCACTCCACACTATCCAGGTAAAAATTCGATTTTAGAAGAAATCCTAGTTTAATATTGAGTTTCTCCACCAACATTGATAGAAAAATGAATCATAACGAATAAACCAAGGATTAAGAGTAAATAAGTTTATAGTGATGCAATAAATATCTAGAAAATGAAGCACACAATACGCAACGAATTGTTAAATTTCTTTACATTTATTTTGCTCGGCAAAATCGAAATCACATTGCTTGGGAAAATTTTGCTGACCATAATCTGCAAAACATCACATAAAAAAGACGCGATAAAGCAAAATCCAAATAGACGGCACAGCGATAATAAAATCTTGTTTGCTCACCAAAAAATTTCTGGGTTGAGCTTTTGCCTATAGAATAAATGGAACATAAATGAGGATGATATTTTACAACATAAAAAGGGTTCACCCGCCCTGTGTATACTGAATCCGCAATTTGTAACGCGTCTAACCATAAGTGTGACGTAATTGTAGACCGTAACTTTCGTTTTACTACAATTTACACAAACGTCTTTGTGTTGGTTATAAAAACAAGTTTAGTTAAAAGTTTTAGTCGAGCCGCCCAATAAAACAGGGGATACATATGTGAACAAAAGAGGTCTGCGTTGTGTGATACGAAGTCGTACAAAGTTACAATCTAACGAGTTTGCGAAGTGTAGGTGAACCCTTATGATGGTTATTTACAGATGAGCCTTTTTGTATTTTGTGCTACTATCTGTTTATCATTCTTTTTATTCTGATTATAATTACACCATGCGGTCCGTGTAGATACTATACGTTGTAGTTGAGATTCTGTTTATATTTATTGTTGTATTGTCACATACTAATCATAGTGCAGTCATAAATGAAAGTACTGCATACTGCTCAATGCTACGCTAATATTCGAATAATATGTACAATGTACAATCAGAATCAGTTTACTTGTGTTTGTATTGTGCATGCAAGTCGGATGGAGCAACTTGTCGCATGTTTATCAATTATGTTAAATATTAAAATATTATGACACATAAGTATGCATTATATAACGACAGTTTCTCCATTGTGAATCCCCGGCAATAGGTTCCACACAGAAAGTTATCTATGGTACAATAGCATACGATACATTAGTCATAACTTCAAGCTTCGTCATGTCGTAAAAAAGTTACTCCATGTATTGTGATATTGTATACACACAATATACACGGATACTGTCGTGGATGGAACATCTGTGCAGAAAAGAATGAAGTAATTGCAAATTCTTCCGACTTTTTTTTACACATTCAAAGTTTAAAACATTTCACAACGTGTCAGCCACAAGCTGATGTCACATCCGCACTTTTGTTTAGTCAGTACTAAAATCTTGGTTCCCATTTTAAGTCAAAGGCTTTTAAAAATATTGATTAACGGTGAATTTTAAATTTTAAAGTAGTAAACCATTTCTTCTTGTCCTTACTTAAAATAATACAATGCTATTTATGTATGCATAAAAGTGAATAAATATTACTTTTCTCGACCTTCATAAAAGATTAAACACTGAATTTTAATGCTGAAAACGTTCTAAAAAGGTAATACAAGTTGAAGTTAATTTGTAGGAATGATACACACTAAATAAGAATGACGATCAGTAGAAAAGGTTTAGTTATGCCTTGTATTTTACAGCAGTTTTTCTTTCCTATACAGTACATGCACACAAATACGAATCTGTCATCTCCAGTTGATACTAAGTTGTGTGTAGGCAGAGGCTTTATACTCTATACAATGTGAATGTACATTGTGCATGGATATACAAATCCATGACGAGACGATGGAGCAGACAGTGGGCAAAAAATCTTGGACTTGTCTGCATTACTTGAAGCTCTTTGACACTACACACAAGGGAGACGAGGCAGAGCAAGATACAAGATAGATACATAATATGTATACCATAGCAAAAACTAGTTGATACACGGAAGGAAGGAAGGATGGATACGTAGGAAGCACTATTGTGTTATTATGCAGGATGACATGCCTATATGCCTATAGTTACAGGAAACAGTCAACACAAACACAAATACAAGCACAAAACCAAACAGCTATTGTATAACAATACATTTTATGTAGATATGCACAAGCAGTACACACGCACTTGCTCTTTTCCATTCAAAATTCAAGCGAATACAGATAACCACATGGAAGACTACAGCCAAAAAGGCTTACCAACACGCTTCAATTGCATACGCATGTTTACAATTCACAATTTACCAAGATAGTCTTCTGTCCATGTGCATAAAGATGATGATAAAATACTCGAATATTGTGCTGATATACATGCAGAAAACAGAGACACACATATACATATACATAGACCATACACACGCATACATAAAGACGGAGGTGAACATTGTACACATGTGACATTTTTGCAGCATTCAAACGTAAGCCGGGGATAGAGGAAGGAATTTTGGAGAAGAAAAAAAACAGGGGCAAAACGAAAGGCAAAGTCCCAAATTTCATAGCTTACACATGCATTTTGGCGAGGTTTTCTATTTTCCATGCCATACACATATTCCATTTCTATTCCCTGGAAAATGGAAACTACTTTTGTCCCTTTTGATTATTCGAGATCGAATCGGAACTTTATGGGCCAACATTTTATGCCGTTTTTATGCATTCCTTATCCTTTATTGTAATACGTGTATGTATATGTATATATGAGTATGTACGTAGGTAGAACAAGGAAAAATATTAAACATGGACTGGTTTCCTTATTCCTTGTATACATATATGTACATAGTTTTAACATACAAAATATGTTTAATAATACAATGTCATTCTATTATGGTCCAATGTTCTACTGGGGATACTTTTCCTTACTATTTTCGAGTCTCTTCATCCCTTTATCTAAATTTCGATAAATTCCATGTCGTAAACCCGGGCAACTTTTACTTTTTCCCTGGCCCATATTGTAGACCCCAATGATGATGCCCCTTTATGTATTTATATATGTAGAGATTTTGCCAAAAATCTACATATCAAACAAAATATCTGAATTTATGCAAGTTTTATGCAGCCATTTCCTAATTCAATTAGCTGGCTTATTGTTAGTGGAGTCGCAATCGTGTGTTGGTCATAAAGGATACTGAATAACGGATGCGGACGTAACTAGAATAGACGATACATGGAAAATGGAGTTTGGGAATTGTTGTGGATTCCAAAAATTATTCATAATACTCATTACGAAAAAGACTGCAAATGGTACACATTGTACACATAAGTATTATGTATAATGTATACTCATACAATGAATACATCAGCGAAATTTATTCGACTATTGGTAATCCCTTTCCCTACTGTACACTGTACACATACAATAGATATATTACGTTGTTCAACTGTGTTGAGGGAAAAGTCGAAAAATACTGCGTCAAATCAACCTTTGATCTTTCATGAGATGACTTTGCATTTTGCTTTTCTCCAATCCATTCCATTCCTATTCCTGTCTCTGCCTATATTTCTCTGTCGCGTGTGTCTTTCTTTCCCTCTTACCTTGCCTCTCCTTGGAATAGTACGCAGAGAAGGTTGTAAAGTACAGCCTATAGTTACGTTCAGTGCAGTTTACAGCGTACAAAAACTTTTGCTATTGTACAGTGTAGGCTTTTCTACTGTGGTAGTCTGGAAGGAACGGAGAGAAGGAGGAGGAGGCGAAGACGAATCGCACGTGTATGTAACATTTACTTTTAGCTGAGGGTCATCAGGTCGTCGTCGAAATCAAAATCTATGATTGTTTTGTACTTGCATGTGTGTAATAGTACAGTGCAGAGGAACTGCTTCACATTTGTATCGTACATGTGTATGTAGTTGGTTATACTCGTAAAGAGCAGCCGTGGCATTGGCATTGGAAGCTGTTACTTACAATGTTACACACAGGGTTTATATTCTATTATGCTGCCTTATATTGTATAGTATATTATGGTGTTGAATGTAATGTACGACATAGAGCATTTAGCAAATATCGTATTCTCGTACAAGTATATTGCAACTTGACAGCAGTTTACATAAGATAGGCATGTAAACACACGCCCTAGAAAATTTGTCAGTAGAAACACATTTAATAATTCAACTTGTTCCAGCACTAACTGTACCTTACAACCTTACATAATGTATTTTGTAATTTAATTTTTGTAATTAAATTACTTGTCCCTTTTACTTTTTTCAGCATCTCGTAACTCTCAATTTCAAACGTAATGAAAATGAACTGGATGGATAAAAAACTGACAGAAGGGACAAGACTCGATTTCTAAATAGTAGCTACAGAAGAATTTTGTGATGCTGAAAAGTAAAAATTGCACATTGCAAAAACTTGTCTTCAACAAATTCAAAGATGGAAAAAATTATTGCCTTTTCTTTGTCATGCAGTTTTAATGAGGATGGTTCCTTAAAGAAAAAGTTTGCAAAATTAGTACAAGATATTAAATTTTAAAAAAGAGCGAGAAGGGAAAATTCTTAGAAAAAAGAAATTAACTAACTAACTAAGCGCAGCGCGTGTGACAATGAAATTTGCAGACTTAAAGGCCAATGCCATGGATGCATCTTGATCTTGAATCTATCTCGAATACATTAACTGAATTTCAGGTTAGAAAAGATCATTTCCATTATGGCTGTGTGATGATAGTGCTTGTGTGACAGTAACTATGTGTGAAAAAGAAAAGTCATTGTCAAAAGGCCATAGTGTAAAATGTATCTGCAATACAATAGCAATATCAATATCAGTACACACAATATACACGCATAATTCGTCCACTGCATAATATGCACATACATACATGACTTACGCATAGGCCAGACAGGCACAAAATCTACGTCGCAGACAGCTGATCAATGGCATGAATTTATTATTGCTTTAATGTGCATACTCCTTTTCAAATTTCAATGTCAGTCTGACTTTGGTCATACCTTTGACCCTTTTAAACTTGTGCATGTTGCTTTTGCTTTTAATGTTGAAACAATATGCGATAATTTGTTCTATTTTCAACAAATTAATTTAAATTAGGTATGAAGAGACGATGCAGAAGGTGTGTGTTTGTCTAACTTGATGTACATTTTGTTTTTCGTTGGTATACTGTTGATATTTATTCTTCATGCATCCACAACCTTTAAACCATGCAATCGTATTAATACGTTACATAATGATATGCATAATGTTGTTTGTAACGTCTGCAAAAGTATCTGAATATTATAATTAAGTGAGTTGAATCTGGGAGTACCAGTACTTATATATTATTGCTTGATGACTTTCAATTAGTCATTAATCAGTTGCAAACTGCAAATTATCAAGTGGATGGAGTGTATGTAGATAATTGTTACGTACATTTTTTAGCTAGTTGTTTGTTGCTGTGTGTTGCATCTGCCGTGCACACGCGCATCCGTTTTGACAAGAGTTAATAAACTTCTCATGATGAGATTCAAGTACAAACAACATGCAAGATGCATGTTTACACGCGTTTTTTTGTAAACTCATAGTAATTTGTATCAAAGTGTGGAGTGTGGAGCATCAAGTAGCTAAAGAGAAATTCTGATTCTGAATGATGCGTTGCATGCACTTTTTTTATCGGGAAGTACTTGGAAATGTATGTATATACATATGAATATATACACAATGTACATAATGTAGGTATAGAATAACAAAGAGTTTGCTAAAAGCCTCCAGAGCTAAAACTGTACTATTTTATATCTTGAAAAAATTAATTCATCATTAATTATAGTCAAACAGGATTAAAAAAATGAACGATTAACCTCACGTGCAAACTCTTGCACATGCCAAGAAAGAATGTTGCCCTGGTCGATCAGATCGACTTTTATTCAACGTTACTCTTTTGTTATGCAATAAAATACAAAATTGTAAAAATCAGGATCGTGTATCACATTAAATTTAAATACTGTCAAAACCAGATGCGTGTATATATTTGTAACAATGAACAATAGCAATAGGCCGAAGAAAACTGTGAGAGAGGTTCAAGTTCGAGTAAGTTGGAAAATTTGCGTGCAATTTTTTACTCCCGTTTGAGTGTAAAGCTGAGAAGTCTTAGAACTCTACTCTTAGCAGAAAAAGAAAACCCGTGCAGCAAGTTTGGTGAACCGCGATCAGCTGGATGAGAAACTTAGGCCATAACAACGCATACACATTACACATATACATATATGTAGAAGATACAAAAGAGATACGAAAGTCGACGATACAATATTGAAATTGAATAGCAAGCAGCAACATTCGTGTGTGTAAAATATTATGCATGCTAAGATGAGGAGATAGACAAGAAAAGTATGAATGTTTTAAAGCACTTGAAACTACAATTGAACTACTGCCTACTGCAAAATCGAATATCGAATACATGTAGTAATAAAGTCTAATAGTTTTCTCACTCCATAATTTTTTTTCAGGAGGCAACACGTGGAGTTTTTTATGATATTCTCTGTAGAATTTCTGACATACCTGTACGTATATTTGTAAACAAATGGCTTGGAATTATTATCACTTTTTCAATATTGATTGACATCCAGCAACGCAGGAGCACATGGCCACAAACTACCAGCAGCTTTAACGACATACGATGTCTATCAATAAAACTGACCCGTGTGGGTATTTATGTGTCTATTCAACCTCAACCTCAAACTGGTGACCTTTTCATGCACATCTCTTAAAAGCATTAGAAAGAAGAAAACTTGCCTCCTAGTAACAATTTCTAGATAGTTCCACCATAAAAGTAGCTGGCGCCTTCAAAAAAGCTTGTAGAACTAAAAGCTATTTGTAATTCCTCTGCGATTACACACATTATTATAGATTGATTTATCGTTAGATCTCAGCAAAAAAATGAGCTAGAAAATATGCGAAAAAATCCAATACTGGACAAGGGCAACGTGACAATGTTAGTTTGATGAAAAAAATTACCTTGCAAACTTACAAACTCGTGTGACCAGTGACCATAATCAAAAACTTATCTATGTATTTATTGCTATCAAGAATCAAGTATAGAGAACGTTCAGGAACAGGGAAAATAATAATTGTTCCCAAACTGTTGGGTAAACATGAGAACACTGATCATGGTCCTATACGCATTGTTACACACTCAATGCATAGTACACCTATTTTAGAGATAGTATAGCAACTTCCATTTTAAAATGTGGTTAACCTTGCTGTTATCGTATTTTGTGCAAAAGTATAGTAAGATATGGAAAAGATCGTTGCTAATAGTAATAATAGTCTTTCATTGCTTTTCATTCAACTTTTGCGATAATTGCATTTAAGTGTATTTATGCCTATGTAGCGCAATAAATAAAGGAAACTATTTAAAATGCAGGAAAAAAGTCGCATATCAAAGTTCCTAGTTTTATGCGTTGATAGTGTCTAAAAAAGAGTGTTATCAAGTTCGTGAGCTATTTAAATTCACAATAGTCTGCTCATTTTCTTTAGCGGTCAACTAAAAGAAGTTTGTGATTCTATATGACAATTCCATGTTCTTCTTTCGGTTTGTGCTGAACTTAAAAAATAGACTTTATAAAAACCGGTAGTAAAATACGCCATTATTTTAATGCTGTTGGTTATGCAATGAAAACTTAACAGCTTGCATTTTGCTCTTCTACTTAATAATCCTGCTCTTTATTTTACACACAGCTCAAGCATTATTTTTTACGTAATGCATTTTAGACGAGAAAACATGTACAATACACATGAAGCATGTTTCATTTCATCATTCACAATAATGTAATATTGTATTTCTACAACGATTTCTATATTGGGATTCCGTTGGTTCATTGCATAATGCAAATTTAAATGTCAACTGCTGAATTTTTATCATTTCTCTTAATCCTAAATAACATGTGTACTATAATGTGAAGGTATTTGTGTGTATCATAAAAATATTATCAAGAGCCAACACAAACAGTAAGGACAAGCAACCCGGTGGCCGAAATTGCGTTAGTGTAAAAATATTCAACCTATTCTTAACATTGTATACATACATATTTACTATAGACAATAAAAAGTCTGTTTGAGTACATGAGCAAACATTTTTTACAATACATATTTCCTTCAGTTTGTTTAGTAGATCTGTATTGAGTATTTATTGAGTGTGTGTAAGTATCAGTCAAGTATACACGAAGCTATATATAAAGAAAGCCAAGAAATCTCAGAGTGAAATGCTCTTTTCTCACATTCTCATGCACACTTACCTGTGTCATACATTGCAGGCGGCCACCGCATGCACACGCACGTTGCTCCTTTATATTGTTTTTCAGTCATTACCCATCAACCACTGTCAACATTGATTCAATCGATCGGGATGTGTATCTTTAGTGTTATTATTTTTTTATTCATGCTTATATAACATCAATTTAGCCGAATAAAAAGCACCTTTCCTGGAATCGAAATTCTAGTCTAGTCAAAATAAATCGCCAAGACAAAACAAATGCTCATCAGTAAATATAGAACAGTTCAAGGTTTACGCTCGAAATAGAAACTTTTCATCTACATAAATATTATCTCGTAAACGCCAAAATTTTGTCAGTGACAAAAATATGGTTTACATTTACGTTTTTTATTAACAGAAAAAACGTCAGTGGCCATCACTTTCTTTTGCATACTTCAAGTTAAATAATGTATGTTTATGTCACTTTTTTATTTTCCAACCGTTTTTACCGTCTTTTGATTGTCAAGTTTTAGCCCTATGCATTGGACAAACAGATAAAACGATTTTGGATTTTACCAGAAAGGTTTTTCGATTACAAAATTACAAACGGATGGACTTGTGGAAATTACCCGTGCGAGAGACAGGCAGAGGCAGAGAGTGAGACAGAACCAGAGAGAGAGAGAGAGGAGAGAGAGAAAGAGCGAAAGAGGTAGAGAAGAGGAACAAAGCCTCCACGTGCCGAAATACGATGACAGTATAACATCCTCTCAGGCCCTACATATGCCTATATCCTCCTATAAAAACAGTCTGGTATATCCAACAGATTAGGGGAAAAGTTCGTTACATTTTTGAAATGAATAGATTCCAAATGATCATACACACTTGAATAATATTATAATGGTTGGAGAGAAGGAGAGAGAGAGAGAGGCTCGAACAGCCTGCAAACCCAAGTCAAACTCACACACACACACAACCGAAACTCTTCCCGCCCGGCACGTGGAGAGTCGATGTGTATCGTCTATACAAAATATATATGTTTACTCCTTCTCAACTTCCCACTATTGTCGACGTAAACTGTTGACTGTTGACTGGCTGACGAATACTTATTACTTGGGTATACTTATGACAACAACCCAAAGTCTTTTTGCCGCAATGAAACAATCATATTAACTAAAACTCTGTGCCTATAGTTATAATGCAATTTTGTGTTTTCAGCGTGTACGCGTGTACGCTTCCTTCACACGCAAATACATACATATGTAGGAAAAGATGTAACGTAACGTAAAAGCGTAACTATGACTTATAACATCTTTTTTTACATAAGTATGCATACAAAGATAGTTACACATCTTCCTCTTATATGTATACATGCGCCTCTTCGTTTATTATCTAACAACCTTTTATCTCCCAAGAGGTTATACCCTTAAACATGTACAAATACAATGCAAAGGTTGGGCTCAAACACACAGCAATATATATATATATATATATATACAATGCAATAATAAATAAAGTTGTATTGTTTATTAATAGCAAACTAGCACTGGTGTACCGACAGAAAGCACAAAGCAAATATTATAAAACTTCGTTACATTTAATATTAACGTCGTTTACTTTAATATCAAGTTAAATAGTTTGACAGTCTCAGTTGTAAAGTGCAAGGTAAGTGCACCAGTACTCAAACTAACTTCTTAAACTAAAACTGTACTTAAACTAATAGGATTAACCCTTTAGATTTAACATTGGCAACTGTCATTTGCTAAAACCGATAGCTTTAAGTTAAAAGTAATTAACAAAAAATGGTCGTTGTTGGGCGCAAAGAATATGCATCAAGTTTGAAGGTGTACGTTTTGTTTGTTGTGTTAAATAATTTTGCCGAGAGTATACCAGTTGCATTGCATATTATTTAATTCGTGATGGAGAGAGCCCGGCTTGCTTATTCAGATGGTAATTACGAATAACGTTTTATCGAGTGAAAAAAGCATACAGAATAAAGCGTCAGCATGAAGTATGATATAAAGTATAACAATCATCATCATCATGGCAAAGGCAAAATAATAATACACGCACTATTGAAGAGTGCACACAGGATGAATTTCCAAATGAGAATCTGGAAATTTTCCATCCATTTGTCAAGCCAATCGAAGCTTCGAAGCTCTCCAAATGTTTCTTTTTCCCTTCTCTGCCACGGGTTCAGTTTTAAGCCGCCGACTTGTTGTATATACATATGTTGACTCATCGGGTTTTTTCGTCAGCAAAAGCTCCTCATCAGTTAAACAGTATGTAATGAAAGACTTTTATTCGTATATTTATATGTATACAAATGCATATCCATTTCCATTATCCTTATAAATATATCCATTTTTTATCACCACGTTCATTATTGTGTGAATAGGGAAAGGTGCATTTGTTCTGCAGTTGATAGTTGCATTACAATGAATGACGATTATGTTATATAAAATGGAGTAGCTAACTGTATATAACTGTACGATGCACACTTGCTCACACATGGCTGGATTCGCAGAGAGTGAAAGACATAAAGGGAAAAAAATGATCCCTTGCAAGGGACCTTTGTTCATCCTATTCCTTGTTGATGGTGTTGTTGGGTGGTGGATGTGAGGAAAAGAAGAGGAGAGAAAAAAAGTGACAGGTGAGGATATTTTTTCCGCAGGGTAGTTGTATCAGTTGTTGTAGCTGTAGCCGTAGTAGTATTAGTAGTAGTAACGCATAGTAAAGACACAGAGAGAGATAGAGGTAGAGACAGAGAGGAAGAGAGAGAGATACCCTTCCGCCAAAACGCCGGCACGTGTATATTGTCTTCCAGATTTCATTCATTGAAACAACGCGTGCATCTAATATGTATCCTCAATGCGTTTCCATAGACCATCTCCTTTCTTTCTTGCTTTACTATACCACCACCACTACTACTGCTACTGCTACAACCACTACCTTTACCATGTATGTACTGTGCACGCTTTTAACGAGAATTTCGTCTACGTATCTATTCTCCTTTACTTTGTACATACATTGTACTGCTTACAAAATACAAACACTGTTTTATGTGTACCTACTCGTCATTATTTATAGTAGAATTGCGCACCAATCAAACATCAAGCGCAACAATAGTAAAAAATTAAAGTAAAGAGCATTTATATATATACAATCTTACTCCTCATTTTGACTGAGAGTTGGTTTGGATATAGATAGAATAAACTCTGTGTATATGTGTGTGTGTGTGTGTGTATCTTTAGTAAGGCCACTGCATACACACTCCATGTATAACATATATAGAGCTTGTCCATAATAATAACGTGGCATAATATAATATACAACTAGAAGCAGACAGTCTCATTCACAGATCCTATCACTATCGTATTAGAGGTAGAGAGTGAGAGAGAGTACATAAATACGCACATAATACATTTATACACACATAATATATAATATACATGAGGATCTGATCTCTTGGTCTGACCAATCCTCAGCTAGGAGCAGCCCAGTATTGAAAATATATTACGTAGATGATATAATATGTTAACTCTGTGGTATAATTGAGAATCGAGACGGCGGCAGAAACAGGACGAGTGCATTTCTATAAAATTACCTACAATTGCTCCCCAAGAACCATTTTCATTTCATCTCTCCCATGTCAAACGTGGCCTGCTAGAAGACGGTATATACACGTATATATGACTTGTTCGCTCGTCGTCAGAAAATAATCTAGCTCTTATTTTCTGGGGGAAAGTGCAAGTCAGTCAGTTAGTCAGTTATTGAGTTAAAAGTTGTCGGTACAGTGAAAGTATTTTGTGTGAAAGTTCTCCGTGAAACGTTGTCATCCTCGTTGTCACTTACTAACAATAAGTGAATTTTGTTTATAACTCTTAGACATTCTGTTTGCTAAGCAGGGGAAAGGTTTTGTCTCAACTTTCCCACAACAGAAAGTATACCAACTTTTTTTTAAATTACTGAAATTCCGAATAATATTGTGACAAATGAAAAAATAAACAGTTAAGTGAAAAAACTAGATAATTTTATATTCATCATGTTGTTCCATTACGCTTTAAATTTCTTCTGTGCTCTCTACTCGTGCACGGTGGAAAGGCCCGCCTTGGTAGAAAGTCGGCAGGTAAACGGTGTGACATATGAACAATATTATTTGCAAACCCAACCGGACTATGGTTCAAGTGGTGTTAGCGGAGGTTATCAAGACAATGTGATTGAAGATAATCCTACAGTTTGGATTCCTGATGGTGGTCTCCGAGGATTTCCCATTGAGACCATCAGTGGAAAAAAAGTTTTGGCTTTTCAAGGTATTTAAATGCGCTTGATATATTATTGTGCCATACTATTGATTATCAACTTCAATATTCACGACAGCAAAATATTATTCTGCTACATATTATAGTTTTGAAGTAAAGTGAGCAAATGCAAAATATTTTTCTTACAATTCTATAAAGGTATCCCCTTCGCTCAGCCGCCTACTGGAAATCTTCGATTCAAGGTAAGGGGCAAAAAGCTCATACATATGGCTGAATGCAATAAAGAACGAGTTAGCACTTTGATGGCACATTATCTAGTGAACGACAATGAAAACG
>JAQIVE010003311.1:0-17113 GCA_034698285.1 Sminthurinus bimaculatus | reverse complement strand
GTTGGCAACAACTCGTCCATAGCAATGATGGTTATATTATTGACTCATACTTATATTGTAAGAAATAGTAGTAAATTAAAAATTATAAAGAAATCGGCAAGAATTTTTGCAACAACCCAATTTATAAATGCATGAAAAGTATTTCTTTCATTATTTGAAAAATCGTAACTCTTAGACTTTGTAATTACATATTTCTCTTTCACCATGCATTTTACTAAGCGATCAAAGTTGACCCGCGTGAAGCCGACAGGTTGCTGACTGCGAATCAGACGAATGACGCAGAAATAGCCAAAAACCGCGTAGAACACGAAGAGAAGTTTTAGGGAGTATATCCAAAGGGAAATACTCTGTTGCAGAAAGAGCTCAATTAAAACGACAAGTTGCTTCATTTCCTGAACCTCCTGGATGACCTCACATTTCTCCTCGACGTCCCGGATATTTGGACCTCCTTTAGTCTTATACTGCAGCTTTACCCAGTCAATAAGAGTCCTGAGGCGAAGCAATTTTATCAGTTAATCCTTGGGATTACCCGAGAAAAAGGAGAAGATAGGGCAACCTGTGGGGGCATCTTGATCCACCGGCTCTCTGGCATCTTCATTTTCAACACCATCATCGGTGTCTCCATTTTCGAATGGCCAGTTTTTTTCAATGTTATATTTTCCCACAGCATTACTCAAATTTTGAATTTCCCGCCTCCCAATATTTTTTTACAAACAGACCATCATGCACTGAAGAAATTATGATTTTTATCATTGAATTTAGGACGTCAAGTTCTATTAAATGAATGATGATGCATGTTTTATCGGAATCGACATGTCGTGCTGATTATTTTATTTGTGGCATTTTAGCCAAAGCCAAACACTCACTTAAGTGCTTTCAGTTAGTATAAAGTTTTAAATAGGAATCCATCATAAATCGGCCTCATGCCGTCATGGATAATTTTAAATCCGTTTCATACTACTCTTGACCATTTTGCCTCGTTACCATGCATCATTCATTTTTATCTGTACTGACAATTGATAACTGATGACAGTGGAAACAGTCATGTTCATTCAAATGTAAAATGAGTTGACAAATGACAAATGATTGACGTCAGCCTGATTTAACGTGACAACGCAATTCAAATAAAACAATGCAAATTATGCAACAATGTGTGATAACTCACATACAATTTACATAAAAGAGCATTAATCCGATTGGTGTCTTAACCCCGAGAAAAAAGAGCTATAAGTTCTCATGAAAATTTGATAAGATTTGACAAGATTGAAATTTTTTGATGAAATTTTCATGACATTTCATCAAAAGCTCCTCGAAAGTTGATCAGATCTGATAAAACTTTCGACCAAAATCGTGTCAAAGTTTCATGAGATTTTTTGACAAGATTTTGTTCTGTGGGAGCTGGCAAAATATCTCAGGCATTGCCATCAACAAGGCCTAGGCAGTACAAAATGTAGCAGAGTTGTTGTTTACAGAAAAATATGCATGAATTAAATTCAAATTACTGGAAGTTTATTTTTGTAGTTTTACCTTTTGACGCTAAAAAAGTTTTTATTGATCCTGCTGCAGAATGCTACAAAATTGCAAGAAAAAAATAAAATATGGACAAAAATAAATGCACAGTAAAACTGTAAATTGTTGTGTGAAAATAAGGCTGCTTCAGCTGACTTTGTGTTTTTCTAATCCAAAAATTGGTTGAAGGCGGGCATCTAGTTTTGAAATTCTCCCTCCGTTGTTTCCGACGACGGCTCGTGTTCTTCCCTAGTTGAGGCTGCCGTGTTCTTGATTAAGGTCGTGTGACCGCGACCAGTTGTCGCTGTTCTGTCGTCCTCCGCGTACCTTTCCGCGAGTTTCTGACTCGCCGCGTCATTGCCCGTGATATTCACAGTTGGACGAAGTTGTTGTACCACAGGAACTGTTCGAATCTCCGTCTCACCGTCGGGAAGGGGAAATTCGACCTCTTCATCTTTGGTGTACACTTTGGTATGAACGTTGAGCGTTCCTTCCGACCCGCGGTGCTCCTTAGCCACGTCCACATAAGGTTCGTCGTACGATCTCATGACCTGGTTCGTCGAGTTAGTGATGGGCTCAATATTCACGGGCTTATCTTGATCCGGACCCGGATCTCCGGTTCCGCCCACTCCCTGGTTCATCAGGTGACCCTGAACGACTTTCGACGGGGTCCCGTCCTCTTTCAGGAAAAGGTCGGAGTTACTGAGAGCTCGGGAGAGTTCTGCTGTTCCAGTGTCCTGTCTCGTCGCACTTCCGCGCCGTACATTTTCCAGGGGCTGTTCTGCATATTCCGAATGCTTTTTTCCAAGGACATTCCCGTCCTTGTCGGTCCAGACCTCATCCGGCCCCCTGCGGTACGTGACCCCGTCCTCGTCCCTTTCATAAAAGTACAGGCCATCGGCATCCGTCGTTGTCCGAGGGTCGTTTTCTTTTTCATTCTCGTTACTCGATGTTTGTGGCGGAGCATCGCTAGTTTTTCGTCTCTTTCTGGTGCCCGAGTCATCCTGCCCATCATCCGCCGTTTGTGACGATAGTGCCTCTTGATTTCTAAAATCCTCGTTCCTTCTATCCTCTGACCCCGTCTCGTCCCGCTCCGCATCCCCTTTGCCCTCCTTCCCGCCTTGCATCAGAAACTCGGCGGCTTTCTCCGGGTCACGCTCGTAAAACCAGTCGTGGATCTCCAGCGTGTTCTTAAAAGTCTCGGGATGGCTCCTGATAAAATTGGCGAAGGTACCCCGGACATCCGTGGCGGTTTTTCCGCCCCCCTCCAGATGGGCGACGATCGCAAAAGCGCAGTCATTTCCTGTGGAGGGCACGGTTACAAACTTTCCTGTTGTTTCGTCATACAGCTGGAAATGGCCCACGCCTTTTGATTCATCCCCTGGTGATGGCGGAATGTACAGAACCACGTCCACGCCCTCTTTGTCATCAGCCTCGGATCGAACATAGTTGGGATCGGTCACAGTCTTGATTTTCCGACCGGCGGCCCGGCCTGCGGCGGTGATGACGTCAATCGTCGCCGGCTCCCCGTTTTCGACCCCATCCGCTAGTTTTTCGACCTGTGGGGGAACGGGGCCACCGGAGGGTTGGTCAGCTGCACCTTCGGCGAGGGTCACGAGTTCTTTCTGCTGATATGCCCGGTAGTATTCCTTACCCGCCTCGAGGATCTGGTTGTCTAAATTCCCACCGAGAAAGTAATTCTGGAACATTCCGGACATCGATGCTACAAGCATACCGCTGGCCTTGGACAGTAGGGGCGAGACGAGATGCGCGTTGGCCACTTTGATTATGTGATTCGTCACGAGGTCAATGACCGCCTTGGTCAGTTGACTCATTTCGTTGGACTTGAGGTCAAATTTCGATTCCTGGGTGGCGAGGCGTTTGACAAAGGTTTCGGCCCTCTGGTGGGCGCTCTTTGCGCTGTCATTTTCTTCCTTGCTTTTATTCTTGTCTGGAGAAAATGGCGCCAGTTTAATGCCCTGGAAAACAAGGTCATCGTTTTTGACCGAGGATTTTTGGATTTGGATTTTGTCGGCGATGACCTGCGCGAGGTCCGGCGCGATTCCGCAATAGATTACGAAGAGCTCCTTCCAGTTGACACGGACGTTGGAGGGTGAACCCGTCAAAACTTTGTCTTTGGTCAGCGCCTGCAGAGTTTCATCAGAGATCCGCTGGATGGCCGTCACAATTTCGTGGACCCCGGTCGCCGCTCCCCAAACAAGCACCAGCGTGTTGAAGGAGGATCCAACATATTTCGGGTCGGAGAGAATTCCCGTGACCAGCGGAAGTCCCACCGCATTCCACTGGTTCAGCCAGAAATTGGACATGGGATTGAAGCTGCTCTGCACCACATCAGTCACGGTGGACTGGAGTCGGGTAGTTGACCCTGGGGTGGGGTCACCTCGATTTCCACATTTTTCGAGAGTCCACACCGCGCGCAAGGTCGCTCTTAGGGGATCGTGGTAAAAGTTTTCCTTGACCCGGTCGCTCACTTGGCTCTGGATTTGAGAGCGGACTTGCTCAAAGCAGAAATTGGCAAAGTAGTCAAGGCCGCTTTTGATGGCGACCCGACCGGTAGTCTCGGCCGCGGAGAGGGCCACTTTTTTGGCCGCAAATTTGAGCATGCCCGCGTTGGTCATGGCCTTTGTCATGGTCTCCGTGGTGGTGGTTTCGATTATCTTTTTACCAAACACGGATTTGCCAATCATGCCCATACCCCGAGCACCATCTTTTATGTTGCCGAGCCCGAGGGTGTAGGCGGAAATGGCGACGCTGATGGACTTTTGAACGGCGTAGGACTGCCAGTTGAATGAGCGGGATGTGTAGGCGGTTCGGGCTTGAACAAGGTCGGACATGCCCTCGGTGATTAGACTGATGCCAAGTGGAGCCCCCACGCCCGTGCAAATCAAGGCGGTGCCCAGGCCGATTTGTACCGCCGAAATTATGCAAAGGGTTGTGATGGAGATCCAGGGGACGCTTGCCTGTGTAAAACTTGAACAGTTTTTAATATCAAAAAATTCAGAGAGTAAAAAATTGAAAATGTTAGTCTTAGAAAACAAATTTTATCAAATCTCATGAAAATTTGAGGCGATTTGACAAAATTTGTTATTTTTTATGAGATTTTCATGATATTTCATCGAAACCTCTTTCCGAAGTTCGATAAAAAATGATGAGATTTTCGGTCAAAATTGTGTCAAAATTTCATGGGATTTTTTGACAAAATTTTTCTCTAAGGAAATGTACAGAAAATTGAATCTGACCTGTTCATGAAAAGTGATGAGCAAAACCAGTCCTCGAGATTGGAGCTGCTGAAGTTCGGCCCATGGAAGAGCGTCCTTCATGTACAGATCGGTCACCTGCTCCATTTTGGACTGCACCATATCTTCTTGAAAGAGAACCGCCCCATCCAACAGAGTCTGTGCCCCTTTGGGGTCAAGTCCGGAGACTTGAAGTTGAAACCCCATTTTGAGGTCACGGAGAATTGGGATGACCTCCTTTGCCGCTTTTATCTTCAACCCTGAGAGAATCACTGTTCGATTGGCCGGTTTGCTAAGGATGCAATCCCATGCTTCAATGAGGGGCGCCTTATCATTTTCTTCAAGGCCACACAGGGTCAAGTTGAGGTCAAATGGAGTTGAAGGTGACGAATTTTGTACTTGCTGTAGCACCTCAGTCACTTCTGCCAGATCGGTGAAAAACTCAATTCCAGATACTTTGATGGCAGTCAAACGACCACCATTTTCTTTGGCGTTGGTCACCTGGGTTGACCTTAGGGCAGAATCGTTACTAAGGACCTGGACGAAGGTCGAGCCCAATTTCGACTCAAAATGGAGCTCGATCCTTAACGGCTCCTGGAGTCGGGGATCGATAGCAAGTTGTTCCAGCATGTGTGCTTCACCGATGACCTCGAGAGAATATGACCTTACCTGAACCCCATGATTGACCTTGAGGTCATCGAGTGGGAAACGAATTTGTCCGGTGTTCTCCGGATCGAGAGTCAATCCCCGAATTTCAAGACTTATCTGACCCTTCTCCATGTACTTGACGAAACTTTCCGTTTTTGTGACCAAATGGGTCCTCTCCCACTCGAACAGTTTTTTGAGGTCAGAACCAGGGCAGACGAGATTCACTTCGCATGCAACGTCTCGTGACGAACTGATCCACGACTCCAGACACCCGAGAGTTTTAACAGCTTGATCTCTGTCTCCCGCATCTGTCCAAACCGTGAGGTCATGAAAGGTCAATTCATACTCTTGGCAACTTTTAGGGGTCAACGACCGGCTACTACTTGCAATGGCCTTGTCCGGAATCATGACCCTCTCTGACATCCCGCTCTCGGAATTCTTCCCCTGGCAGTAGGTGCGTCGAAGCGCTTTTTCCAGCGCGCTCTTGTTCGCTTCCGCGTTTTTAACAAACTTGCCCAACAAATTCGTTTTTTCAAGGAGTTGATGATTAAGAGCAGAATTGTGGAACTCGTATGGATCTTCTACTTGACCTTGACATTCGGCGCGACGGCGCTCGACCGCGAGGGTTTGGACGGCGTTGAGAAGGGCCATTTCCGTGTGGAGGCAGAAAAGCGCTTCATTCAGCGAGGTCAAAGCGGCCTCCTTCCGGTCGTCCCAGCCATCGGCATTTGAAGGCCTTGGTCCCTTGAGAATGGCCGCGGCGTTCCCGAGAAAGGCCCCGACGGCAAAGTCCCTGTCCATGTTAATGGCCGTCTCAAAATACCCCCGCGCGGCCTCCACCCTCTCCCGCTGTAGTTCTTCATTGCCCAGGGTGACAAAGTGATACAGGTTTCGACCTGAGGTCAGCAGCTCTAGAGGTCCTTTTTTAAGCTCCATCTTCAAGGATGTCTCGAATTCGGTGTATGCGCCCAGCGCATCTGATAAAGCAACATCTCCGTCGTCCACTTTTCGAAGAAACATGGCCCAGCGCTCTTCCATCACCTGGAGCACGTGCTCTGCCGAGACTTCCTTGGCCGCTTTTAGGGCGCATCGATGCTCGTGGAAAAAGAGACGGAATTGTTCAAACAAGACATCTTTCATCCGGATGACAGGCAGCTGGGAGGTCTCAAAATCGTCCAATCCGGATTTCTCACGCGCATCGCGCTCAATTTTGTACGGGGATTCAGATTTTCTGTTTTTCGCTTCAAGGGAAGAGTCCGGGGTGGAGTTGACAAAGATGAGTTGCCCAGTGCCCTTGTTACCCTGGCGGGACGTTCGACCGAACGCCTGCTCTTCCACGCGCTTGCTGTCCGGTAAAAAGGTGAGACACACGTGGAGTCCGCCGGCTTCTTCAATTTCGGCGGTCTTAATGTCCGTGCCGCGTCCTTAAATAAAAATTCAAATCAAAATTTAAATATCGTTCAATTTTGATGAATTTTCATTTTGAATTTTACCGGCAAGATTTGTCGCGACGATTACGTCACCCGGGTGAATCTTCTCAATGCGGCTCTCCACCCTCCCATTTTCATCCTCGTTTTTGGTGTACACTTTGACCTTGACCTTAAAGTGCGCCAACGCTGCGACGACCTCCTCGGCTTTGGCGATGGTCTCGCAAATCACCAGGACGCCCCGACCCTTTCCGGATTCCGCCAGCGTGGAAATAACAATTTCTTTGAGCCAGTCGTCCGCATTGGGCGCTGAAATGTCGGGGAACTGAATGTACCGTTTGAAATTCGTCTCGGGAAGAGAGAGCAGTTTAACCTTGTAAACTCGATACAGCGCTTCTCGCCCGGCGGTGGAGCCCAACGTGCCAGTGAAGCCCATAAGATTCCCGTTGTACTGGGCAATCATGGCGGGGTTGGACATAAAGTTGGTGGTCAGCGTTTCCGGGGAAATCCGGAGCGAGTGCTTTAGTCCGATGAATTGGTGGAGTCCTAAGCATAAACAAAGAAAATATTGAGGTCATGACCTTTGACCTTGACTAATAACGAAAACAAAATACGTACCATTGTTCCAACTAGTCGATGACTGGACGACCCCGGTTGTCTTGAAATCCACGGGCTTGACCTGCCCGTCCTCAACAATGTAATTGACATTTTGTTCGTAGCTGAGGGCTGTAAGCGCGGAGTCCACCCACTTGGATATCTGACCTTGAGCAAAGTCCCGCAAATACCCGGGTAACTTGATGATCGGTTCCGGTTCATCGGGGCTGGTACCAATTTGGATGAGTCCCTTGGCATAGCTGGTCAGATGGCTCACGACGAACTCTTCAATGGACTCGATGGGGTGAATCCGGGCCCTATCCAGGTCACCATCGGAGGCATTGCTGATGAAGTCGAAAATATCGGGAGCAAAGAAAAATTCGGGACTTCCTTCAAGTCCCAGCTGGTAGGTCACCTGACTAGCTCTGGATTCGGGATCAGAATGCACTCCAAGCGCGCCCTCGACATAAAAAGTGTGGTCAAGGAGGCGAAAAAGGTGGTTTTTGAGAAAGGTCAACCGGTTCCAAATGAGATGATAAAGGGGTTCGAGAAGATCCATTCCGGGCAGAGTTGAGGAGAGTCGAGCAAGTTTTCCCGCATCATCGACGAGCATCGAGTCCACTTCGTCCACGATGGCAAAATCCGCTCGTCGCCCGCCCCGGGTCCCCAGGTCACTGTATTTTTCCCTCAAAAAGTCAAACTCAAACTGGCTCGGGTCACCATAGACAATGTCGGCTGTATAACAGGGCTTGAGGCCGGAAAGATAGGCGGCGCTTTTGTCCCCGTTTGAGGCGGAACGGAGACCGAACATTTCAAAGAATTTGGACCACTCCTTGGCGTCCCGCTCTGCGAGGACTGGACTAGACGTGTAGACGTCCACTTGTTGACCCATAAGGGCCTTGATGACCGCCAAAATGGCGATAAGGGCACTCTGAAAAATCAAAGTGGTCAAAATTTTAATTTTTTTGGAGACCTGAGACCTAAAATCAAAATTAGCTAAATATTAAATATGTAGGTTACCTTCCCACTTCCGGTCGCAACTTCTTGCAGTTGTCCTTGTTTGTCTTTATCCTTGTCCAATTTTTGCAAGGCCACGAGGAGTGACAACACTTGAACCTGGGTCAGGTTGAAATTCCGCCGGATAAATAGGGCGCGCTTCGCGACCATCAGCGCCTCCAAATAAAATGCGCCCTCGGTTATTGGCAAAATTTCGGAATCCCAGGTAATCTCATTTCCAATCTCCTGAAATTTGTTGGAAACAGCCCGTGCCCAATTTCGAATGGCGGTTGCATCCCAATCACAAATCATCTTTCCGCCACCGGTTCCGAGGGTGACCTTTAGAGAGAGGTCAAAGGGCATGTTGACCTTGAGGCTGGCGTCAACGGCCGGCGTATAAAGGATCGATATCTTGTCCCCTGCAAGAACTTGGAGCACCTTGAGCTTCAAGAATTCCCACTCGTAGCCCGAATTGACGAACCGGTCACGAAGGACCGCCCACTTGTACGAAGATGACCTCCGACTATTTTTGAACCGAAACTCACTCATCACGTGCTCCAGGTCCTTTCGACCGGTTTTGCCTTCAAAGATTTCTTCACTGACTAGGCGATTGGCCACTGGAATCCATTCTTCTATGCCCAGCGGGTTGACTTTGACATCGGCCTTGGCTTTGACCTCTGACCCTTTTTTACCCTTTTTCAGGACCTTGCCCTGAAGGACCTCAACAAGCTGGCTGAAGAAAACATGTCCCAGCTGATACTGACTCGCTTGGAACAAAACATGCTCAAATGGACTATACAGGCTCTTGTCCTCGTCTTGACCTTGACCTATAGTCACGTGACCTTTGACCTTAACTTTATTAGATTGAGACTGAGCTTGATTCGCCAGTTGAACAAGAGTCCGGATATCATCAAACTTGACCCCATTATTCAGGACGGCGGTCAAGATCCGCTCCAGGCGGTTTTTCCGCGGAAATCCCGCCGGTACGTCCAACTTGAGCAAAATTTGAATCTGCAGGGTCGTCAAAATTTCCCTTGGGCTGGACACCTTGTTGTTGGTTTGTAGAGAGCGCTGCAGCTCCCTTCGAAACGTTTCGTCGTCACTCGCTCCGGTATTTTCGATGACCTCGCAGATGACCTCCAGGCTTTCGAGGCTATCAAAGGAAGAAACCCGAGACAGGATGGCCAGGGCAAGTTCCACCCCCGCACTCTGGACAAATCGAGCGGAGAACATTTCCAGGATCGGAGCGCTCACCCTAAAGGTCAACTTTGCCCCTAGCTTTTGTTGCACGATTTGACCTACCGTTTTTTCTCGGAGGGTCGCGAGATTGGCGGGAAAACCCGGGTCATGAAGAACGTCCAGAATTTGGGGGTGAGTCAGTTCAGCCAGAGATTGTAACAGGTAGAAGGGAGAGTCGGTGCCTGGAAGATCCCGGCATTTGTCACAGACCAGCTGGAGAAAAATAAAGCGATGTTCTTCCAGTGTTTCCTGACTATCTTTCTTAGATTGACTTTGACCTGGATCAGGGACAAGAGCAATGAGCCGGTGAAGAAGCTGCTGGAGTTCAAACTCGACACTGGGCGAACCTTCTGCATGCGTAGAGAGGAAGTCCGAATTGAGAAGAATGCGGAGCCACTGGGATCGGCGGGCGATTTTGGGCCCTTTTCGGAGTCCACTGAGGTCCCAGTAGTCCAGGGAAAAGAGGAGACTGATGACATCGAGGGTGAACTCGGGGTCTCTAGAAAGCTCCCATTCGATCCGGGCGTTATCGTGGCCTTGATAAATGTCGCGGAAGACTTTTATCGCGAGGAGGTTTAAATAGGCCCTAAAATCCTCCTGGAGGTTTTCAACGTCCTTAAACATGGTCCTTTCTTGACTTTTTCGCCTTTTGGATTTTTTGGAGCCCAGAGCGCCCAAAATTTTGGAGGCGGCTTTCGAACTGCGAGGGCGGATCTGCTGCTTATGGACGAAGCAGAGAGCAGCAAGGCTCAATTTTCTTAAGGGTCCCGAAGTTCCCTGGAGTTCTTGGAGTAGGAGGTCAACCGTCTCAAACGGAATAAATGGCTCTTGATCCAGTTTTTTGTGTTTTTTGGACTCAGGGTCATCTAAATTTGAACTTGGACTTTGTGATCGAACAAGGGAGGAAAAAAGAGACAAAATGGCCATTTTTTGGTTGAGCTCCGTCTTGGTGTTCTGGTAAAGGGCGGTCAGGGTTTTAAGAGTAGTTTTGACAGATCCCGGCCCTTTGTAGCCTTGGTCAAGGAAGAGGGCAAAGGCCTTCAAGGTCTTTGAGTCACTGGTGACCCCTTGATTAATGGAGGCTTCAAGCAAAGTCCCGGCGTTTTCAAGGGCACCTCCGATTATTTCGTTGGTGTAGGGCACGTTGTGGGCGATGAAGGGCACGAGGGACGAAAGGGCCTCAAAAAGGGAAGAGGGCGACTTGGTAGCCGTTTTTAAGAGAGACGGACTGAGTAGGGAGAGAAAATTGGTAAACTCGGGAGGTGTGAGACGAATTGAGGCCAAATTTTGTTCTACAGCTTGCAAGGTTTGGAGGTCGAGGGGCGTCTTGGTTTGGAGGAGCGACTTGAGACGAAGGGTCGTCCCTTGGATGGTGTTGGTCGTTGGAGTTTTTGAGCTGTTCTGGATTTGGAGAAGCAGATTGGCTGTTTCCGGGAATTCAACATCCGTCAGGAGATAACGGATGATTGTGCTGGAAAAAGTTACTCCTTCCTCCAGGGCCTTTTGTAGAATTGTCAGACATGGGCCCCTTGAGTTACCGGGGTCATTTGCAAGGGCGAAAGCCACAGCTTCGAGGGTCGACATCGGTAACCCCTTGACCCTTGGGTACTGGGCTAAAATGTTGAGAACGATGACCTGATTTTTCTCGTGGTCGCCTTGACTCCCGTTATTTTGTTTCTTTTGTCCGGTATTTTGCAGAATGTTGACTAGTCGAATCTAGATGTAAGACAGAATGATAAAATTAAATTTTTGGTCATTTTGAGCATTTTTGGAAAAAGTTAAAATTTTTGGTCATTTTGAGCATTTTGGGAAAAAGTTAAAATTTTTGGTCATTTTGAGCATTTTTGGAAAAAGTTAAAATTTTAGGTTATTTTTTAGCATTTTTGGAAAAAGTGAAAATTTTTGGTAAAAAATTTTACTCGTTGCATTTTTGAAAATAGCTCTTGTTCTTGGATAAAAATGTAATTTAAACCTGGACAGAAGAGCTCTCGAAAAAATCCCAGTCCTTCCATTCGATGAGTTTGGGCAAGTCCTCCAAAAATTGGGCGTCCGCTTTACCCTCTGCTTTGGACAGATTCAGCTGGGCCTGAAGTTTTGGTGGGATTTTCTGCTTTTGTCTTGAGAAAAAGTCGGCGATAGTATTTTTGACCGACTCGGACGAACCCGGTCGTCTTTGAATCTGGACAAGCAAATCAAAATCCTCTGGGCTAAGGCGCTTTTCTTCCTCACTCATGTCTACACGGCGGGTGAGAGCAATGAATCCATGGAGTCCAGTCTCCAAAAATTGGGCGTTCTCCCCGCTCATCGCCTGCACAAACACCCGCTTAAATGCCCGATAGTTGATACCACCAACAGTTTCTCCAGGATTCTCAGACTCATCTTGCTGTTGAATAGTTCCGGTGTAATTGACGTGCGCCGCAAGGGCCGATAAAATTTCATGGCGCTGTCGATGAGTCCCGCCGTTTTCTTCCTCCCAACCTAGGCAGAATTTGTCCGTTACGGCGATAAGTTGCTGGACCGTCGGAAATGGGTAATTGTTCTGAAGTAGAAGATTGAGGATGGCAAAAGTCTTGGCGGGTTTTTCCTCCTGACTGAAAATCCAGCTCCAACCCGCTGTGCAAAATTCGGTGGAAATGGCGGCCACAAAATTCTGCGGGAGGGTTTGATTGTTTCGAACAACTGCCAGGGCGAGTGAGGGGAGCTCCTCCGTTTTGGAAGAGGCAAAGGCCAGTTGGAGCACCTCAAGAGGGAACGTCTGGCCGTTTTCCGCCCCGAGGGTGACACAGCGAAGGGCGGCCGCCGTTATAGTCTGACTTTGAGTCTTCAGTGACAATTCCAAGACGGTCAGAGCAACCGGGCTGAGACGGAGACCACCGATTTCGATGTAAGTCTGGATCGTGGCCAGAATGTCCAGGGTCCAATCCTTGTCCGTCTTTTTCGGGGTCAAATTCCGGAATTGGGTCACCCACCTAAAATTTTCGTCGTCATCGTTTATGAGGGAGACAAGAAGCCGTCGAGCCCCGAGACCCAGGTCAAAGTTGCTAAAAATCCGAGGCGGGAGGTCCTGCACATTATTTGAACTGAGAAGGGTCGAAAAAACCAGGAGTTGAACCGGTGACCTTGGGTCAGCGTCATCCCCCAGGTATTTTTCCAGCTCTTCCAACACTGGGTCACTCAAAGGTGTCTTCATCTCCACGGACAAAGCAGCGAGCACCTCCAGCACAGGAACTAAAACCGGTGAATCGGATTCGACCGAAAGAAAGACAGACTCGATGGCATCTTGCAAATACCCAGGTAGAAAATTTGGATTGTCTCCGGTGGCGATGAGCTGGATCTGCGTTCGAATCAGACTAAGGACAGTTGACCGTTGGCTCGATGGACTTTGACCGTTGACCTTGACCTCGGTGGCAATCGACTGTACTTCTTGCTTTAGTAGCAAAGCGAGGAGTTGATTCGTCTGCTCGGGGAAATGAAGGGAGTCGGCGTAGGCTTGAAGAACCTCCAAAATCGGGCCATTCACAATGTTTGTAAAGTCAGATTCGCCCAACAACAGCGGTTCAATGGCATAGAGCCGGGTCAGCCACAAGAGGTCACGGGAGGTCATAGTCAGCTGTACATTAGAATTTGCGGGATATCTTTCTTGCATCCAGAGCAAAGTTCTGAGAGACTGGCATATGACCCCTGTGGTCAGGATTCGGACATCGGGGATTCGCTCAATCTCGGACGTAAAAGGTCGGAGGCTCTGGATGTTTTCGGGGAGCAAGTAATGACCTCCCGGGCTTAATCGACAAGCCTCCCACATGCATTCGGAGGCCAGTATTCGGGTCGCCTTGTCCGGACTCCCGCTCACGGCACGAACCAAAAAGTCCCACGTCGATCCGGTCAGAAGATTAGTGGTCGTCTGCTTAATGGAATGCAGGATGATTTGAGCGGTCATGGCGGAAATGAAGGTCACGCCCGGTATCGGGGCAGACGGGTCCGGTTTTGGTGCTGGGTCAACTTTTTCGCCGTCTTTTTCATCGCTGGATTCTTTGTCATCTTTTTCGTCTTCTTCGTCACGATCGTCATCACTGCGGTCACGTTTTTTAATTGTAGAGGTCATATGGACAATTTGAACGACGCCGTCTCGATCCACGGTGTCCAAACGAACCAGTTTTGACGCGAGCCTTTGACCATTAGGGATATTAATTGGCAGGGTCGGATTTTTGTCCGAATTTTTGTCTAGGTTCTGGCATCTTGGAAATCGGATGGTCAGATTACCCAGGGTGACAATGGCAAGAGCCTCCGTTTTTCGGTCCGCGCCGTCACGAGCCGCTACCTGGACCAAAAGCTCCAGCACATCTTCCTGCATCTTGCTGCCATCTGGCTTGAAATCCTTTCTGTTCAACAACTTGAGGATGGATTGAACGATGGAGGTTTGAAACAGGGCACGCTCTTCAACCTGAACCAGCCAGTCGTCGTCCGTTTCGGAATCTTGGAGACTTTCCAGAAAATTTTGAAGACTGTCGGATGGAAGAATAATCTCGGCGTGGTCGAGAAGGTCACAAATGATTTGGGCCACCTTAGCTCGAACCAGGGGTGGCTTCGATTTGACCTGACCTCCACAGAGAATCTCCAAGAGGAGGCTGATGAACTTGGTGGATTTTTCCAGGTCAAGCGCCCGTTGTGGAAAAACACTTTGCTCATGAATGTACTCCAGGGCCTGGATCAGGATTTCCAGTTCCTCCCGTCTCCGTTTCTCCGCCGCGGTCATTTCCGATTTTTTGTCGGCCACTTGCGTAAAAAATTGAATCCGAGATGTCAAAACGGCGGCTGCTTCGACAGGATCGATGAGCTTCCAAACAAAATTTGACCCTGGGACAGCTTTTTTCTTGACCTCCACTATCGGTTCACCGTCGTCGTCTCCCGCTCCAGAAGGGAGGCTCTTGAGATGATTGAGAGCCAGACCAAAGTTTTCCACAAGATTGTCGTCATTCCGCTCGAGAATCTTCCAGATTTGTGTTTTCATCTCGGACGTGCAGTCCTTTGTCTATAAGAAATATATACCGTACAAATGTTTTTATACACGGTAGATGACCAATTGACCGGAATATTTTATCCGGGTAAGTTATAATTGTAGTTTACCTGCGAAAATTTTGTCAGTGTTTTGTGAGAGGATCCCGGAAGTTTGCCCTTGCGTCTCTTGCTACATTCTGCAAGGGCGATGAGGAGTTTCATTCGGATTTGGTCCCAAATGTCCGTGTCACTCATGCTCCAGGACTCGAGCCAATTCGTCGTTTCGCCCGAGTCTTTGAAGCCATAGGTCGTCAGGTCGTTGAGGACGTCGTCGGGGATCTGATGAGTTTTGCTTATTATAGAGAAAATATCCGCAATTTTAAGAATGGTCGTCGTGGACGTGTCCCGGAGACTGATCTTCCACCCGCCAAACTTGTCCCGCAAATATTCCATGTCCCCGCGAGCAATTGTGTCTCCGTTATTGGCCAGGGTCCAGAATCGATCCACCTGCATTCCGGTTGTGGGGTACCACCAAGAAAGACCCGACTCGGCCCGCGAGTTGTCCACAGCCGGTGCCACGGTCTCTGCTACCGATGTCGCCTTGCCCCTGTCCCATTTTTTACAAAATTTTGGAAAAAAATTTAATTTGATCCATTTTTTACAAACTGTTGAAAAAAATTAATTTGACTCATTTTTTACAAGATATTTAAAAACATAAATTTGATCCATTTTTAAAAATATTGAAAACAAATAATTTGACCCATTTTTTAAATACTGAAAAAAATTAATTTGACTCATCCCAACGTTTCTTCAAATTTTGAATCGTTTCTTCCTTTTCAACTAGTTTCTCCTGTACAAAGTTCATATCATTTTGAAAGCTTTCATTTTGCGTTTTGATTAAATCCAATAGTTGTGAAATCATATCCTTCATCACGACATAAGGCTCAACTCCTTGAACACTCTCCATAATACTTTGAATTTTTAGGTTTGTTTCTGTCACATTTAGTTGTGGTTTAGATTCTTCCAAAAAAAGCCCACAATTATCACATATCGTTTTTTCAGCCTTGGCCAAATGCAACTCTCTTTCAAGGTCCTTAATTCTTTCTTTCAAGTAATTCAATTGATCTTTTTTTGTCCCCGTTACCGATGATAGCGATGATAGCGATGAAGACGACGACGACGATGATGATAATGTCAGTACGCCAGCATCAAGGTTTCCACCAACATCATCATATTCAATGTTTGCATCTATAAAAGAAATGAGGGGAAAAGCAAACAAAAATCAACTTGTTAGTTATAAACCTTTGTCTTTTGTATGGGAAATAATAAAAATAATAGTTTAAAATAAGTATTATCATGATTATTTGCTGATTTCTTTTTTTTAATTTTACCTGGTTCAGAAATTTCTTCAGGGTCAAAGTTAATGGCATCCCTCAAGGATATTAACTTTTCATTTTTCTCAATGTAAATTGTCAATTCGATTCTATAATAAACAAAAACAAAAATACAAGAAAATTGATATAGTTATTATTATTATTTTTTTTTAATGATAATAAATCATTATGATAATGGTACATAAATAAATATCACCTACTTTCCATCATTAGTGTCAATATTTTGAATGTGACACATTAGGTCCTGTTTGACAATGTTTTTATTAATGAAATCCAAAATTTCTGGACTATCAACGACACCATCAAAATCCTTGAGCCTACAAACACTCGCCAGCTCTACATATTGTTTCAGGTAATATGGAATTTCTAAAAACTATACAAATTTGAAAAGGGGGGAAAAAAGAAATACATTGACAAGATTTACATTTTTTCTGGTTCATTAATTGATTGAATAAATGATTTTATATGGATACATCACAAAATAATCAAGTAAAGGTTATAATATAGAATAATAAATAAATCATTTGTATATTATTATTATTATTGTTATTACAAATCTTAACGAAACGTCTTTTTCCATGCCATAATCCACAAGTTTTACACGAAATGTGGGCTTTGTTCTGTCGGCCTCAACAATGACTACCCGACACCATTTTTTTAGATCATCCTCAATGTATGCCAAGCATACCGTTCCTTGAACAAAGTTGTTAGGCATCGAACCTTGTCCCTATAAATTTAATAACGTAATTTACATGTAATTATACATACAATACGTGAATTATATGTAATATAAAAGAATAAAGGTTTATTTTTTATTTACCGGTTTATAATTCATAGAGAACTTGTCTACCATGTGTAAGATTTGGTTTGCATAAGGTCCCCCTAGTTGCATGTATACTTTTTGGGTAGACTCGGCCAAAACACCAGTGGCCATAACGTATTTGTCCAGGTGTTTAGCAAAATTGGGCTTTGGGAATGCCCCTAAAACATTAACATTTTTTTTAAATGAATATAATATTAGACTACAATCAAAATGAAATTAATAAACAGATCG
>JAQIVE010003310.1:0-17120 GCA_034698285.1 Sminthurinus bimaculatus | reverse complement strand
TTATAATGTGAATGAGTGCAGATGCATGGATGGATGGATGGATTGAATGAGAGAAGTGGAGATCTCCCATAAAACTGGCGGTCTTAACGAGCCGATCAATTGTAACTAGTAAAATTTCAGCACCTACTTGAGCGCTAATGCACAAGTACATGCATACATGCATGCATATTGCACATGTGTCCGCGCTGTATAATATATAGACTTGTATATATTGTCGATTGGCTGTATTTGTACATTAAACTCTTATCAAAAGTGTGGGCTCGGGATTGGATCGGATTGGATCGCAGTCGCATCCTCTTTCACTGTTTCTATTTCTGTCCGTCTGCTACACACACACACTTATATGGGTTTAGACTCTCTGTCTCTCCATCGACGATTTCCATTTACATTTCAATATTGCCTCACACACACACACATTAAGCAAACTACTGCAGATATCTTTGGCCCCTAAAACTTTTCAAATCTCTGACTGTCTTTCACCGACTTCTTATACAATAATAACTGTGGATTTTGTTTTGGGCCTTCATCTACTTACTTACAGCTCTCAATATACTGTATATATTCCACCTAATTCCTAATTTCAAAAACTTGAGAGGCTGTTCCACCTCCTCATTTTCCACCTACCTTTTGCTTTCATGTGTGTACTGTACAATGTACATATCCATCTTATGGGAAAATCCAACGGGAAAATGGAAACGACAACGACAATTGCCACGATGGGTATGGGTTGTTGGGTGGTGGCGGATGACTTGGTCTAATAGTGTGAGATAAAGATAACAACACAAGTTGGGCAGGAAAATGTGGGATTCTGGAGAATTCTCCTTCGGAAAATGTGGAGAAAATGCTTTCTCCATTGAATAGTATGCTTTCCCTGCTTTCTGTACCCTTTTCTCCCGTGTATGTATGTATGTATAAATGACGGGGCATAAAAGCGAATGTGGAATAATTTCTGGTACCTTTTCCATCGCCATCCCACTGCAGTTTTCATACAGATATCAAAAGGCGGAGAAACTGCAAATTACAACAAGGAGCCACAAATATGGCCCGGGTGGAGTGTTCAGTGTGCAGTGAAGTAGACGAGAGGAGAGTGAAAGGGGGAGCAAGCAGTGTACAAGTACAAGTATCAGTATTTTCTACTTCATTCACGTTCTTGCGCCTTCTCTCACTCACTATGTATGTACTATGTATGTATGTATGGTTGTACTTGACTCAGTCATTTCAGCCCTGATTTTATTCTTTGTTCAACGAACCCAAAAATTACTATTTAACCATGATGAAAGTTTTTCAAGGCGCTTCGCTTCCCATTTCACTTTTTCCATACTTCTCCCCCTATAGACACTTGAAACACATTTATTCGCTCGACCATCTTGCAGGTTTGAGCTGTTCCTGCGTACATATCTGTATCTATATGCATGTTTTAGGGACGTTGGAGAGGCAAATGAAAGGTAAATAAGTATAGCTCTCCTCTCCTTTTTCAATGCATCAAATAATATTATCGAGGTTTGGCATCATAATTTAATACGCATAATACATACACATGGTATCTCATTGATTGACTGGCTGAAGGAATTATGAAGTAAATTAAACCAGCAAAATAATTGTGAACATAAACTAATTTCAATGTTTTTGTATTTTTTCATGCTCGTCATTCTCCATCATCCGTGTTTACCCGGATTTGAAAAATGTCTTTGTCATCTCAATTGGAACATTCTTTGAAACATGAAGGTATGTGCAAAATTTTAAGAACGGTTTTGCTTAATAAATAATGGAATAAGAATAAAAAAGCATTCATCATATTTCATCATACTGCTTGTTCAAACAAATGAAAATGGCAAACCTCCGTAATGTACAAAAATCTACGGCGTTGCATAATGGTAAAAGGAATGAAAGCAAAAGTAGTCATGATGATGATATCTGTGTCTAGTAAACTATCTAGGAAAACTAGAAATGGAGTCGAGTCCGGCTCCGACAGTTAGCTGGTTGGCTGGTTGCTTTGCTTTGCCTTGGAATTGGTATTGGTATTGATATTGTCGGCAGAGGCGACTTGAAACTGAGAGCTATCCAGCAACGTTGGTTCAACGTTGATAAGACTTTGTGGGGTCAGGAAGGCGGGCGGGCGGGCGAGGAAGCCAAAGAGGGACTTTGACTTTATCCAGAAATATATCCAGCAATCCCAATACTCGATACCCACACACACCAGCAAGATGAGCGCCAGTTTCCTTTTCTCGGATACAGATACAGATAGTGATTCTATACGATAGGAAAACGGTTTATGTACAGTGTATGATTCAGCTGGCTTGATCTTTGTATGGACGTCCGTGCATGCACATCAAAGCCTGGCTATCCTTCTTCTCCAGACATCAATAAAATTACCCCTAGAACGGCTGACTAAACAAACACTTGGACTCGGACTTACTTTTTCTATGTACTCTATCCTATCTCATGTATGTATGAACTGGCTTTGACTCGACTGGACTTGATAGTCCAGCCTCCAGCGGATTCTCGTGTGATGATAAACTTGACTCTAAAGTTTGGGCTAAATTTAACCCAAGTTAAATTTAAATTTAAACTATTTTCGTCAAAAAATAAAATGCGCAGAATTACTTCATGCTGGGTCAAAAGTAAGTAGTCGTCGAAATTTCAGCCCTTATCCACGTACAATGGAGTAAATGCAGAACAATACAGTGTACATTACGTATTTTTCAGGCGGCTCGACTATGCTGGACAAATGGGCAAGCGAAGAGCAAAAAGTCCGAGTCAAACCATAAAAGTACGGAGAGGATCAGAAAAAAACACTTTTAGTGGAGAAAGTTGTTTTTTTTGTAGAGACGACTACGTATTTTATATGGTGTATGTATAATGTAATATAATGTATATAGCTGTTGTTGTTATTTTATTTGTTGTGGGTGAGATTCCTCTGGAGCAGTGTAAATATCCCATCAGCCAGCATGGGCATAAGGCATACGGAGATAAGATAAAAAGTAAAAGAGAGAGAGAGTCGAGATTTCGAAGAGCGCGGAAAGAGAAAGCAGAAGACGAAAAGAGGTTCATTCATGACGTGATGTGATACTTGAAGGGTAGATAATGAGTGTGAGGCATGACGATCATGTCGAATACTTGAAACGAGCAGAAAGGATGTTGACTACAGAAAGGGGAAATTAAGTTTCATGAGTGTCTGTAAGTGAAAGTGGAGAAAGTAGGGCCGAGAGTCTGGTTTGAGCAGGATAGGAATTAGAAGAACAAGAAGAAGAAGAAGCGAAGGAGTAGTAGGACGAGTGAGGAATAACGGCAAGTAGTAAAGGGAAAAGGAGGGAGTAAAGGGCTGATATCTTTATTTGACTAGACTATCACTCCTTCTATCTATCCATCTATCTATCTATCTATCGAGTCTGCAGTATCTTTTTCCTTTCTTTTTTTCCACTTTTTTGTACCCATCGCACATCGCCTTCATCCGCAGTACTCACTGTATTGTTTCTATAGTGACAGTGACAGTATGTATAATGTATATGTATATTCATATGTATCTGGCTCCGGCCCTACTAATTTTTCCTCCACTGCTCTCTTTTCCATGTGTGAAAAAAGTCTCGGAATTGTCACTTAATTCTGATGGTGCATGAGAAAAAGGGAGCCAACATACATACATACATAGATACATGCATAGGGAAAGAGGAACAACACGCCTGGAACAAAAAAGATGGAGATTGAGATAGCGACAAAACTAAAACTAAACCCAACTACATATACATATGCATATATACGTAGGAATGTCATACTATGGTATGCTTTGGTATGTATAAAGAGGAGTGGCATAGTTTCTGTTGGAACAAAAAAGGAAAAAATCTCATCAAGTCTATCTAAGCATATAAGAGTGAAGTTTGGAGGATTCACTTCATACCATGCCGTACAATAGTGTCATTGTTTTATTCGACAAAATTTGTCTTCTTTCCTTTTCTTCTTCTTCTTCTTCCCTTTTTTGCTCCTCTCCCTTTTTTCTTCTGCTTCTTTTCCATCTTATTCTTATTCTTGGGCGTCTTCTTCTTCTTCACTCTGAGTTTTTTCTTGTACGCCCCTAAAGTTACAAGTTTTGGCTCCTCGGAATCGATTTTTAGCAATGATTCGGAAACTCCAACTGTATTCACTTTTCCAGTCCTTTTTTTACTTCTTCGTTGTCTTCTACTTCTTTTCTTTTTAGTCTTTGAGTGACTCTGACTCTGTCGTTCCCTTTGCCGTTGCCGCACCCTTAAACTTGGACAGACTTTTACTTGATTCTTTTATTCTTTTAGTAGTGTTGCAAGTTTCGACGCCACTGACTCTGATGAATCTGGAGACGTAAATGAGATGATGGCTTTATCGTCCTTCTTTTTCCCGCTAACAAAAAAGTCCCTGTCCATTTGCCTCTACTTTCACTTTTTCTTCCCTAGTCTACTTTCTCCGACTTTCTCCATACAAATGTATGAATGTATGTATGTATGTACAATGAGAATTAGTGCCTTGAGCGCTAAATTCAGTAGTCAAGTGAGGCAATATGCCGGGTACCCCAAAATATTTGAGCGCTCTCCTCAGCATTTTGTAATACGAGAACATACACAGCTTTAGTTTAGCTTTCTCTTCCGCCCACACTCATTGCCAGCGGAAGTTCAATCGAAAAGGGAGAAAGGGCTCAAGGCTCGTATGTACATATCTCAAGTAGGGGTGGTGATCCATGCTTGCATACATGTGAAGAGGATTAAAGAGGGGAACGGTAAATGAAAAAATATTGGAGGGAAAAGGCAAGGAACGGAAGAAAAACAAGGACTTTGTTTTGCCAAACAACGACTTTCTCCTTGAACTTTCACCATATCATAAAGTCTTAGCCTCATTCTCATTCCCATTGTCGTGACATTTGTCGTGGATTGCCCACCGTTTTTCCTTGTTCCGCCGATACGAGACGATAGAAAAGGAACGAGCTTCCTTGTGTTTTTACAATGCACAATGTATTTGTGATAATTGCCGGGGTATTTGTCTCCTCGGCTAATTGAAAATAACTTGGACGACTTTTTCTTTCCAAACTTTAACCATTCCTCCTCATTTCTCCGCCAAAAGCCGAGGGTGTAGAAATGTAAGTAAGCATGCATATGGACGATTTCAGATATACATGCATATTATGCAGACGGGTTTCATGTGTATCGGATGTACAACGTGTAAAAATATTCATCTACTTAAAACTGGCGGGAAAGTTGGGGCCTTTGCAACTTCCCCAGACGAGTCACCTAAGAATCGTTGTCGTCATCTACGTATGTGATCAGTGATCAGTATTGGCCTGGATCCGAGCTGAGGCTATACAGCGATTCAATATAAATGAAGAATATACATACATAAAATGCTATATGGTGTGGGTGGTCAATTTTATGTTCTGCGGCACGGCTGACGATATCTTGTAATATGAGGCAACTGACCAAGTTTGTCTACTCATATGATTCATAGATATACAACTGCCCGCATTACACAGTTGCTATATATGTATTGTGTACGTATGTGGAGAAAGTGCGGAGCTTGGCTTGACTTGGCTTGGATGGCTTTTGGCCTTTGACTTGGACCGCATATCACAGGTAGATACATACATGCATACATACATACATGTACAATTCTACGGGATCTACATGGAAGGCCAAGGGTTGAGCATTGAAGAGTAAAGATCTCCGCAGAGACTGGCGATGAAAAGTGTCTCATAAGCAATAGACAATAAAGTGGAATGATTCACCAAGACAAAGGCCACGGCAAAGACAAAGATCACCTCGCTCTCCGGCCTTCCTTCTATATCCGTCTATATCGTCTATGGTCTGTGTGTGCCTGTATCTTTATATCTGTAGGCGCGGAGCTCCTTGCCAAAAAGATTGATTTGATCTTGAAGGAAAAGTTACCGCAGTGCCACACTCCTCGGGTGAGAGATCAGGGACAAGAAGTGGAGGGAAATCAAGTGAAGAGGACAGAGCGTATCATATCTTATTGTATGTACTTTAGTGAGCAAGGCCAAGCCAAGTTAACTCCCTCCACCCACAAATCAACCGGATATACTATAATACTTATGATCCTCCCGAGTCCTCTTCCAGCCCCTCTCATTTGACCAAAATGTGACCTTTCCAACTAAGTGACGAGATCCAAATATATATAATACAGCTATATAAAAATAATCAGTCACTCTTGATCCTGTTTTTCTTTGTCTAAATAGTTTTCTTCAACTGCTCTGAGATCTGAGATCAAAACATGTTATAGTTCCTATCTGGCTGGTTTACTGCATTAAAATTTTGATTTTTTCCCGTGATTTTTCCCCGGTTCGGGATATTAACTAAGAACACGAGTATGAATATAGAAACGGAAAAAGATATTTAGAAGGAAGCCATGTAAACATATGTGTAAACCAGAGATGAGAGAAAGGAAAGATGAAGCAAGGCGATGAATTTTCGGAGAAATTCAAAATGTAATTGTACAGGGCGCAGGGAAGAGAACGGAGATGGAAACAAAAGTGTACAGACTGGAGACTGGAGCAGGAAGAGAGAGTCGAGGCAAAAGCAAGCTACAGAGAAAAGGAAGGGGCAGAAAAATAGAGAGATGGGGAATGAAATGTAGGTAAATGCTTAATTCCAGGAAAATCCAAGTTATTCTGTTCCGCAATAAAAGGGCTGTAATATTCTCCCAAATGACAGTCACTGCAATGCACCAGAGCCACGTCCACAGCCAGATCTCGAGAACTCGAGAGCTGGCAGTGGGCTCCGCTGAAACTACCTAAAATACATACATACATACATATAATGCAAAGCATACAAGCGAACAGGCAGGCAGACATGCGGACCTTGCCCTCTGCCACATACGAAACCGTATACCATACCAGACCAGAGCACGGCAAAAAATCGTTGTAAAATTTCATCCAGCATCCATCCATTTCACATCGCATCGCATCGCATCCATCCGACGGATGGAAGATGGAAAAGAACAAGATTTTCATCATAAATACATACATGCATAAAATAACTACACACACACTCTCTCTATCTCTGCTTACGACTTTGCTCCCTGCAATCTCCATCTAAATACCACACAATAACGTAGCCGTAGTTCCGTATAGCTTTTCCTACAATATCATAAGACAACACATCTCCATATTTTTATGTCCGTATTGTACATACAACAGCTACGTTTTCTTTCTCTGGTTTATTTGTTTTGTTTGTCCTTTCTCTTGCATGCATATTTAACCTCAACTCAAAACCAACAACAAAAATAAGACAACCGAAACTTTTATTCATTTGTCATTGACCATATTATATATGTTTGTATGTATGTAGTACCGCGATGTATTTTTAAAGTAGTGCAGTACACACTCAGAGCATGAAAACAGAGGGGACTTGAAAAATCGAGAACTTTGCACCAAACGGAAAAATTCGGGTCTTTTATGCCACAATTTTCCCAATGTCCCTTTGTCCCAAACAAACGAAGCCAAACCGTTGGACATACTAACTAAATATACTAGAATAGAGCATAGCAGAGCATGGATCCTCATTATTCAAGATTGTCAGTTGTATCTCCATTGGCACCATCCATCGTCGTCATCAGCATCGTCATCGTCGTTATCATCATCATCATGATCATGATCATGGTGGAGAAATAACTCACCAAAGCACTGGCCCTGAATATATCTACCAAACTGCACCAGAAATTATACAATACAATACAATACAAAAAGGCCTCACATTACACACAAGTACACACATACACAGACACAGAGAAATGTACATGTTTGTGCTTCCACATAATTCAAGTAGTATCAAATGATTGTGTACATTTCGTTAGGAGATTGAGTTGAGCCGAGAGTCGAGATTTTGCAAAGTTGGATAGAGAGAGAGAGAGAATTAAAACTGGGATGTCGTCCTGTCTAAACACATAAACAAAAGGTATTGAGAGGGAAAGGACGAAGAGCAGGATGAGGACGGGACGAGCCGAGTCGCATAAGGATTTACATGGCTTCCCTTTTATGTATGTACATTGTACATCCACTGCAGATCAAACTATTTCAATTATTTTTCCTCTCTAAGGTAAAATTTTCGGATGCTTTGAACATTGAACATTGAACTAGGACTCGATCCTTGCTCTTCTCGCTTGTCTAAACTTTCTCTCTCTCTTTCTCTCTCTCTCTCTCTCTGGTTTCCTCTTGTGCTCTCTTGTGCACAATATATTATAATCCGGAGGACAAAGAGCCAAACAAAGGAGATAATACTCTCTTTTCTATCCACTCTTTTGCCAATATATAGTTAATATTATTACATTTAATGCCATACCGGATACATTTACACAATATATTTATAATATAACCCGTCATTCGCCGGGAGAGTATAGATATAACATGTTCTGTGTATATTGTGCATATTATACCGCTGAGGATACAGAATAAAGGACAAAAGTTTTACTCGTATGTATAGGTCATCATCATCATGATCATCATGATCTATAGACTGGGGATGAGGATGACAATGATGAGGATAGTGATTGTGATTGTGACTGAGATGAGGATTCAGCATGCATATATTATATCATTATTAAGTGTTGGCGTGGGAAGGGAAACAAAGAAAAAACAAAACAAAAGACCCGCGCACAATAACGACGAAAACGACGGCGAGGAGAACGAAAACGAGAATATAACAGTACAAAAGTAAGGAAGAGAGAGAGTGGAATAAAAAAATACAAGCTTGCATATGTACATATGTTACGTACATAAATGGAGAAAGGAGGACGACAAACGTCACCATCTATTAAAAATTATCTGGACCTTCATCTCTCTCTTTCTCTCTGTCTCTCTCTATTTCTCTTCCCCTTCCAGTACAGATTCAGAATGGCATACAGTCTCCTTTTTCTCGACTTGTTCAACCAGTGCACTGTGTATTTACGTACATAAATGTGTAAACTCGTATTTAATCGACTCTGCACTCGGCTCAGTTCCTTCTCCCTCCAGTTCTATGTACATATGATAGTCATGAGAATTGTCCTCTATGTATGTATATAAACTGCACATATTCAAGTTGTAGGGTGTGGATAGATAGAGAACCAGAGGTACATGGAGTACATTTTACACACAAGTATATGCATTCAAATCCTGGAGGATGCTAAAGAGGGACAAGGGAGACATGGAGAGAAGGGAGCGGCATGTACATTGTATTGTACAATACATGGCTGTAGGTCGTAGAGCACTAGCTGTCCTTGTCGTTTGCATGCATAATGCTTTCACCCGTGTACACTGTACCCTATGCAGCTCCTCTAACTGTTTCATGTGTACTCAGCTCTATTTATAACAAATCTATGTAGATAAACACACAGACACACACTGCATTTTCCACATTCCTTCACCCCCAGTTTCTATATACGTATATGTATATACATAAAATGTTTATGTGTACATCAAGTAATCATTTGCTCTGATTTTTCAAGTTTTTTTTGAATTTTGTGTCAAGTACCCGTCTTGGTGGAAAAATAGGCAACTTTATTATTTTAACGGCCAACTTAAACTTTTTTGAAATTTTAGACAAGCACCTTTAATGATGCTGGTAACTCAAGCTATAGAAGCTACAGAAGTTTGACACTATCTGTTTATATAAGAAATAACATTTGAAATTATATATATCGATTATGCATGTATCAAGGGCATCTCAAGAATTATACATAGTTATATTATCGACTGTAGATTGTGGATGCAGCAGAAAGAAATCGAATTGTTGTTGTACTGTACATATTGTAGATTGTATTGTACTCAACTGTGTACTAAAGAGTATGTTTTGGTATGCCGTGTTCAACTCGAATTTACTGTACATCTCGATCTCCATGCATGTTAGTAAGTACATGTATGCACATATGTATTAGGTGGTGGTGGTACTTGTACATTTGCAAGTCAAATGTTTTTTTCTGTTGAAATGGAATGGAATGAAAGGGAATGGGAGGACGTAGAGAGAGAGAATGGGAAGGAAAGGCAAACGACAATCATGTTTACCAAAATACCAAGACTCAAAGGAGACCCTGAAACGATGGAGACGGAAGGAGTGAAGAGGAGGAGCAAGAGGAGGATGAGAAGATGGAGAAAAGACTTGAGAGAGATCTAACAAGAAGGAAGAGCTCAAAAACTCATGCAAACCATCTTTTCCTCGTCGAGCCCTCCGCTTCTCGTTTCCTACGTATGTATACTTACACATTACACATACAACATACACACAGTGGAGGAGAGCCGAGCAGAGCACAACACAACTAATCCTCTTTCTGTACGATCACTTGCCATTGCCATGCACATTGTACATACATTGTACAACTACTTCTTCTACTGCTACGACGACGACTACTTTCATCCATTATACGACGTATGTGGAGTCTTCTTAAAAACTCGCCTTTCTTTTGTACGATACACGGAAAAACTCGTCTATGTACACATTGTACACATATGTGTATACATACGTACTGCTGCCTTTGCATGTAGTTCTCACATAGATGCATAATGTATATTTTATTTTTGCGTGTGTGTATGATATCGTGTGTTGTGTGCTTGAGAAGGAGAGAAAACCTTTCCTTTCCTTTCTTTCGGGAATCCCTAGGCAGTCACAATCATTTGAACTTTACATTTACCAGCACATTCCAACTTAAGTCTAACCCAACCTTAAGTTACAGGGATATGGATACCCAAGGAAAATGCAAAGGCAAATGTGAATGTGAATGCGAATGAGAATCCCCACTTCCATTCTATCTAGTCTATGTATACTAGATAGATACTTATGGATGGATCTTGCTGTGTCTATTTTCTATTTTCTCCATTGTGAATTCCCTGTAATAGGATTCCCTAATGCTGGTACAACTCCATATTAATTCCTTCCTTCTTTCTTTCTTGTCTCCCTCCTCTTCCTCATCTACAAACTGTGTAGAATGTAGAACTTCATTGAATTGAAACAAGATCCTCAACATATTTATCCCAACTCTCTCAGTCTCATTTTAAAAACAATGCTAACATACATAAACACGATACTTGCTTGAGAATTCTTTTGATGCAAAAACAGCAAATTTAATTGACCAAGGTTCAAATTTTTATGGCTTACGCTTGTCAAAAAGAGCAAAAGTTATGCATATTTATATTTATACATTCGCTACTAATCTTGCTGACTTTACTTCTCCTTTTAAATACTACTCAGCTGTGGGTATCTTTTTGGTCAATTAAATTTATTTTGAAGCGTCCTTAGTTAAGAAATGGTTGTAGGCAAAGTCACAAAAGCTGATGGAAAGAGAGGGAAAAAACGGAACAGAAAAATCAAGGCAAGTCAAGGAGTCTGCGACTTTCCTAGACAAGTTGCACCCAACTTTTTACAAACGTTGTACATAAACAACGTCTGTGAGTCTTTTCCCTGGCTCTTGGTTTGAAACAAACAAATATTTACATGAAGTTCGTTACTATGTGTATTCCAAAGCTAGAAATGGGAATGCGTACAACGAAACGCTCTTTCCTCCCACTACTTTTGGTGATTTGGTTGTCTTTGTCTTTGTCTTTGTCTTAGCTTTTTGGAGCGGGGGTGCAGTCAAGTCGCCTCGAATTTTTCGAGGCGTCTACGTGTATTCTTTATGTAAGCAAGCAACTTGGTGCGTTCCGTGTAGACTGTACTGTAGACTGTAGATAAAGATGGGAGAGAAATAAGTGGAAGGAAAAAGGAGTAAAGGCGGAAAATTCAGGAGGAGCGTAAATGAGAAGAATAATGTTTTTTTCGCCTTCCTCTCTCGAAAGGAAAGTCGTTAGTTAAGTAACAAAGATATTTGGTACAAAGACGAGAGTCTGGCTGATATACCAACTCTGAAACTGAAACTAAAGCTAAAACTAAGAGTGAGGCAGAGGGAAAACCAAAAGCGGGGAGACAAATAAAGACAGTGCAGGTTGACTGGGCTGGCTTGGCATTTTTGTCGGTTTCCCTCAACTAGCTTTCCAGCAAAAAAAGTAAACAGACTGTGTGTATAGTATACATATATACATACAGGAAAAGAAAGTTTTTCGCGTTCCTGACTCGAGTCGAGTTGAAACTGAAACTAAAGCTGACGGAAGTCCCTGCCTCTCCTTCTTGTTCTTGTTCTTTGAGGACTACTGTCCTTATACGTTTAAGAAAATGGATGTAAAAGATGGGAGCTATGTAAAACTCCCTCCGCATAACTGACGTGGGTGTTTCTTTGTTGCCTCACGTTTCCTTTCACTTTCGCCCTCACTTTCACTTTGGGAGTATGTAAATTGAAGTATGTCCACGTCTACATGCATACAGAAATTACGTACAATATACAGTATGCATAGATACAGTATACCGCTGTAAAAAGGAATCAACTTGCCTTAATAGAGATAAGTCGAATGCTCACAGTTTGTATTGAAGATAATATCTGTATCAGTTTGCTCCTCCTCACGTTTCCCATGCATTTTGTCTCTCAAAGTGTGTTTTTTTCTCGACGCTCTCCCGGGGTCTTCTCAAATTTGACGCTTATCGGTTTTTCTTCAAAGGCACATCCTTCCCCTGAATGACAACACAGGCCAGTACATGTACGTTGTACAATGTACATGTATACTTGATAAAATGTGTATTAAGCCTATCTGTATACATACATTATACATGTATGGATTATATTAGGCGTCGGTGTTGTAATAATAAAGGTTAAAGGGGGATTTGTATGTTTATACATATTATACATATGTGTGTATGTATTTATGTGTGGCGGATGTGAACCTCGTAATTGCGCCACTCTCACTCAATGTCTCCCCACATACTTACTTATACCGTCCCTATTACATAATATGCATAACAGCACGAGAGATTATTTGCTACATCCATGTATAATGTATACGTATGAAGATGAATTGATGAATACGCTTTATATATATCTAATACTTTACGCGATTCCTATTCATCTTCATCTTACTTCCTTCTCCGCCCTTGTTTCCTTCTTCGTCCTCTTTTGCTACATATTACATACTATACTGCTGTGACTGGATCCTTCAAAAAGATCCGGCTTCATTAAACCATGATAAAATACATAATACCAGACGAGTGTCGTGAACTGTATTATAGTTGGTAGTGGGTGTGATATGGGGTGGCGGGCTGTATAGAGTAGAGTGTAGTGGAGCAGGAGAGTTAATGGGCAAATTGACAGCGACAATTTGTAACTATACTCTCAAGTATTGAGTAGTCTCCTTTAGTTTCTCCTTCCCATGGCAGTGGCACAGTGGCACCTCTCTCGTCCCGTCACTGTACACTGCACATTACACCAGCATGCAGGTGAATGTTTTTTAATAAGGGATTAATCCCGTTATTCTCTTAGCCTAGTTATCCTTGGAAAATTATATTGGCTAACAATAAAATCAATGCGTTTCTAGTAATATGTATATAAAATAAAGAGTGGATAGGGAGTCAGCTAATTTAGAGGGATACATAAAAAATAAAAAATACTTTATGCTAATGATAATTTCCGTATAAATTAACTTTTAAAAAGGCACTGATGCAAAAAAACATTGATTCTTGACTAGCTACATAATACATAATATACGTATGCAAAAAGAAAAGAGTGGATGAAACATGGCACTTGACGAGATTTTAAGAGAGAGTCTAAATATGGATTTGATGCTTTTGGTGCAGATTGGTGTGTACATATAGATGGGTAGAGTATAAAAATTTGATTTTTTATTTTACGTAGAATAGACTTACGTACATATTTATATGAATATGGAACAAGATGGGCGAGAAGGGAATATAAAGTGGGGAAAGATCTATAGCCGTATTTATGTATACATACTATACGTAAGTTAGGTTTCTTCCGCTCCACGGTTAGAAACTAGATGACATTTTCATTTGTTCTCATTACTCGACTCACTCCCGAGTTTCGAGAGCGTAGCTTAAAATATAAAGACATTTTTGTGTGTCAAAAGAAAAAAGGAGAGAGAGAGAGAATCAGAGTGAAAGAGTGGAAATAGAGAGAGAGAGAGAGAGAGAAAGGACTCTTTAATGTCCCAGGTTTCTCCCTTTATTTCTCTGTGTTTTACCATGAATGTGGAAAATGGAGAATGGGCAAAATGGGGATTAATCTTGAATACAGAAGAGAAACGCAGAGAGAGAGAGAGAGAGAGAAAAGGGGGAACTACAACGACAACGAGAGGACTTGGACTAGAAGAACTAGAACTGCGAGTATCACTACGACTACTAGACAGACGCATTAGAGGGAAAATAGCGAAAGAACTCAAAAAGAAAGGACGGAAAAGAAAGAGAGAGAGAGAGAGAGCTGAGGACGAAGTGAAATGTAGAGACAGGACAAGTCTAACGGATTCTATTATTTTCACTCTAGTTAATTTGCATAGTCGAGTCTGGGCGAGAGAAAAAAACGGGCAAGGAAGGATTGCGTTGGCCTGGCTTTAAGTTGTAGTTTGAGTTGGATCTAAAGCTGAGACTGAGACTGAGGTTGCAGCACAAGCTGAAGAAGAAGTAGTAGTAGTAGTAGTAGTAGTAGTACCACCTAATTGTTCTATTTTTTCACGTTTGGAAATAACCGAGTGACTTTTTTCCCCGCACATTTTGTCATGCTGATTCTGATTATGATTCTGGTTGAGAAACTAAAACCTGGGCTAAATACATACATACATACATACTTGCATACGTACACCTAAAAGTAGAACTAAATCTGGAATCTAGGTTCCAATAAAATTTTACTGCATTGCCTTATTCCTTCAATTTGTTTTCTTTCTCCTAATTTTTTCTCTCTTCGTGTCGCCGTCCTCGTTCTGCTCTATGTTATATGTAGGTACCCTATAGTGCTTTTGCTTCCTCTCCCCTGCTCTGGGCCCCCCATTAAAAAGGATAATAATATTTTTGTGCAAACAAAAGCGCCAAAACTCCCTCCATCATCCATTTAAAAGCCTCCACAGCTTTTTTCATCTCTGTAATTTAATCCATTTGTTCAACAAATTGAAAGAAAAATTATTTAACCTATTTTTCAACTATTCTTTGTTCCTCGTCTTCGTCTTTGCCTCTCCCTTCCCTTCTTTTGCTTTGTCCTATTGCCTCTCCTTCCCGGCAAGTACATAGTCTTGGTACATACGTAGCATGGCAAAGGTTTTAGGTCCTTAATGTAAATCTCAGATGTATTTATGCATACATACATACATACATGCATAAGTATGCATAGATTACTATCGGGGAAATCTACTGGCAAAGTTCTGACAGTCGGCCACGAGGGTCACACCATCAGCTTCAGCTTCTTGTCCGGAACAAAGTTCAACCAGATATTGAACAAGACAAAGTCGAATGTCAAAGCAGTTATGTGATCATGGAGGGAAAATCCGGGATTTTCAATTGTTGGGCGAGTGAAGGATGGATACCATTAATCCTTGTTCGTCTGCGAGCCTCTGTGTTCAGAAAAATAGATCTGAGTTTTACAATCCCACAGACACCCTTGGTCTTTTGGAAAAGATGGTGAGCCTTTATTGGCGTTAATAACTCACCGACGCTTTTCTCCACACTCTTTGTCTTCCTTGTTCACATCCCGGTGACTAATGTTAATTATGTTTATGAGTACAGTGAAATTTCAATATAACGTTCATCCCAATTAATTTACCTAATTTTAGATACTTTATCATGAGTTTCATGAGTTTAGGGATAAATAAGAAAAATTGGCGGCGCAAATAAATAAATTTTTGCAGATACATAAATCCTTAGCAATATCAGCGGGAGAAGGAAGTCATCTTGGAATGGAAAGAAAAAGAATAAACTTGGGTTAAATTCGAATTTGAATTCAAAGAAAAAGCCACCACACTATTATGACTCCAGATACTGTACGTACAAGGTATACATTTATAGCCAAGTGCACGTAGAGCTTGAGATTTTCAAGAGTGAAAGAAAAAGATCGATGGAGAAAGAAAGAGTGAGAGGAAGAAAGATAGGGATAGAGAAATAGAGAGACTCACATCCTGATTTAGTTCCAGCTCCTGGATTCTCTCTTTTTCTCTCTCTCCTTCGTTTGTGTCTATTGAATTGGAGCCTTGTTTCCCTTTCCCATCTTCTTCTATCCCAAGCAGGCAGGCAAGGAACCTCCATCTCAGGTGGTAAAGGAATGAAAATGGATTTTACACTGAGCCGTTCAATCAATCACATTACCACATCCAACATCTCTCACTCTTTTCTCTTTTCTTGTGCTCCATCCAACTCCAGCTCGAGCTTCAGCTTTAGCTCTCTTCTTCGTCTTCTTCGCACTCTACAAACAACGATCCAATTCACTTCCTTATTTCCCCCGCTTTGTACAACCCGTGTAACTGCAACATGCTATGTATGTATGTATAACTAGTCCTCAATCTCTTCCTCCTACTCGTATACCATTCATTCATTCATTCAACTATTTCCTACTTCTGCCTCTTGCCAGTGTATGTACGTACGTGTGTGTGTGTAGTAACACTCAATAATAATGTAAATATACATTACATTGCCAACAAGGGCTTTGAACAAGCACCAGCAAAGGATTGATTTGATTGAATTATATGGTATCATTTCCCTTTCCTGGGCTATCCCACTTATGTATGTACAATGTACATGCAACATACAACATACACCACCAACTAGATATGTATGTATACTCGGTCAATATAATTATCATTATTATTATCAGCATCATCATGATCGTTATTGCACTGGGATGAGAGCTATACACGCTCTAATGGTTCCTTACCCATTTCTTCTTTACGTCCTTCTTTACAATTGCAGTTAGTTGTTAGTTGTTGTTCACAAAATAAATGTGAATGCCCAACCACAAGATACAGATTTGCTCGTTAAAAGTAAAATACAATTGAGCACATACATACATACGTATTACACTATGTAACTACCTGTTTTTGTAAGCGTTGAATAGTAATTTACTTGTGTATTTTATTTGAAAGTACGTCCCTGTTAAAATTTGGTGAGGTTAGAATTTATTGTTTGTTTTAGATCCGTTGTAGGTACACATACTCAAGTGTAAGATAAGCTCCATCTTTTTATGCCCTAAACAAATACGTGCATATGTATGTGTATGTACCGTAAATGCTTGAATTGTGCTGCAGCCGGACTATTCAAGTTTTTAGC
>JAQIVE010003309.1:0-17133 GCA_034698285.1 Sminthurinus bimaculatus | reverse complement strand
GTACAAACTGCAGATCCGTGAGATCGGGCAAAGCATATTCTACAAAGTCTATTGTCATTTATCACTTTGTTCCGATTATATGGCGACATTGCCAAGAAGTCCCTGCAATGGACAAGTTTATGACCTTCATTGCAAAGGGGACATTTTGCTGTGTACACTTTATTTTGGTCAGAACTGTTACTATTAAAGTTCTGAAAACTTTGATTGTCATTAGTATCACTATTTGTACTATTGTTTGTATGGTTCTCACTATTATTAGTGTTAGTATTCACTACACTTTTGCTTTGAGTTTCTGGATGAGCTCTTGATAGACGAGTAGAAATCTCGTCTAAAATCTTTAAGAAAGGGTCAAGGGGAATGAAACTGCCAGTGATACCTAGGGCTGCAAGGGCTTTTTCAACTTCCTCCTTTGCTCTGGGTCCAACTTATCAAAAAGTTGGTATGACAGGCAGGCATCGCCTCGTTGATTTTGTGGAATGTCCCGAGTCATGGCTCCTCTTGTAGCGGTCGTGACTGCATACAAGTTGGCCAGGTCAGGTCCAGTCCGTTTTGCTATGGATAATTCTTTGAAATTTCTGAAATGGGAATTCATAATATCCCTGGGATTTTGATACTTTTTCTTGAGTGCATCATATACTTCTTGATAACTAGCCTTGGTAGCTAGAAGTCCTTGTATATGTGCCTTTGGCATGGCTTGTAAAGTGGAGACTAACCGCTCCAACTTTTCAGCGTCGCTAAGGGTCGTGACATTATGAATCCTTGTCGTCATAGTGTCATTTTAAAAGGGCCACTCTGAAAATTCCCCATGGAATTTTGGAAGAGGCAGGACGGGAAGTTTTTCGGGCTTCAAGACTACGGGAGCCTTTTCCCAAGTCATGAGATCCAACTTCTTTGCTTGAAGGGAAGTAATAATATTATTGACTGTCCCTCGATGAGTTAATCTGTCACCCGCGTCGGCTATATATCGTCCGATGTCCAGGTTGACTCGCCTAGATTCTCGAAGCAAATGCTCCAGATTTTCTAGGTTGATGATGTTTTGATTTTTTGTTGGTGGTGCGTCGGCGGCAAAGGCGGCGACTGATGTGTCGAAGAGTCCCTTGTCCGCTACGAGTGAGGCAACGTCAGCAAGGGTCAGGGCTCTTGACATTGTGAGGATAAAAGTCAATAGTTTTGCGAGGAAATAAAAACACTTTCCAACAAATCTTCCTATCCACGTTTATGTAGGAAGAACTAATTTACTTGAAAAAATGTTCTTCGTGTGTAGACTATACTACGGATGTATAATGTACAAACTTCACAATAAAATTTTGCACACTGATTTACGATTCGACACTTCAATTTTACTTTGATAAAACGTGGAGGTATCTTGTTGTTGAAGTTGGAAGAAAATTACACACCGTACTATATGCGTGTAGTAATTAAGCTTGCCAACTGATCCTTGGAAAGACTCTCCTAATTTTGGGGTGACCTCAAGGAGCAATACTTGACCACAGGTTTAGATTTGTTCACAAAAATGTATAAAAAGATAAACTAGACTGGGCCCACCTGGGAGCGCCAAATGTCGGAATTTTATGCAAAGATGTAAATATTATAGGTAAAACTCAACATATAAAACCCTATAATAAGCATGAGATCGGGGCGTCTAATCTATCTAATAATACTATGCGTGATAATGAGTGAGTGAGTCACAAAGGTGACTCGTTGTGTGAACTTTCAAATATCTTAAATAATAATACTGTTTATTTATTCAATACATTATGAAAGTTTGAAGGGAAGCCTGGGAGCTTCAACAAAGTGACAAGTAAAGAGTTTGAGACCTTTCGTCTCAAATGCTAATATACAAGTGTGGTCCTCCATCGTGAAAACAATAGAAGAAGAAAAAGGCAGGCAAAAACCTGGACTAAGAAATAGGGCAGGCAACGAACCTCAAGTCATAATAATCTATCGTATGATATTGTTATGGTGTTGAGATTGGCTGGCCTGAACGGATGAGTGTTAACTCATTATAAGGGAGAGGATGACTCTGGCCGATCCAGAGTCACAAACTACGTCCTGTGGACGTGCGGGAATGTGCTGAGCACGCTGGAAGTTCGAGAGCGAGCTTCCAGCGTATGTACGCTCATGTAAAGGAAAATCTTAGAGAAAATTTGTCTCCGTTAAACTACATTGATTTTTGATTATTCAATCATGTGCATATGACATGATTGAAGAATCAACGCAATGTCGAACTCGAATTTGAATATAAATACATACGAGTACATACTGAACTCGCATTTGAATAGAAATACATGCGAGTACATACTGAACTCGCGTTTGAATTGAAAGACATACGAGTACATACTGAACTCGCGTTTGAATAGAAAGACATACGAGTACATACTGAACTCGCGTTTGAATGCAGATGCATGTACCAAGCAAAGTACATGTATGAAAGAAAATTTGTAATTAATAAAAGTAATGTGTAATTTGGAAATCCTTCGTCTCCAAATTTTGGCCAATGAGGCACAACATGTTTATCGACTCTTGGGTGAAGAGTCCACGATTTTAAATGTAGGGAAGGTCAAACTAATGACCCTCGAAAACTAAAATCTATGCAAAATGTATATTTTTTGTTCACGGTTCATCAATTGACTGAAGGAAAATCCCTCGAGGTCGACCAAAATGACAAACTGCGAATGATTTTTCCCCGAATAAAGCTCATCTTCAGTTTTCCATAGTGAGCGGGAGTTAAGTCAAGCATGTTTGTTCGGATCTGTTGTCGATGCTGAGCTTGGCCAGCCGGGGGTGTGATGAGGTGAGACAAGACCGAATTGTCCCTTATCAACAGTTCTTGTAAATAGAGCGAAAAGAATTTCGAAATGTCCAAAGTTTTCACCAGGGTCTGTTGTACGATGAAACAGTAAATGTAAAACACCTGGCGGGCTTTTGCAGTGGAACTCGAATCAAAACTCGAATTCGACTGGGGCTGTGAGTCTTTAATTCCATTGACTGCCTTTAGATGTCACATAGTGTTGTAAATCAAATCCTCCGTCACCTTTGTGTATCCACAAGATGGTGAACCGACCATTAGTATTAGAGTTTTGAAGGTTGGACTCAATTGAGCAAATGCACGGGGACTGGACTTTTTGCTACGGTTCTTGGTCAGGTCAGTTCTGTAAAACAAGTCCATATTTACTCATATTATGCACAGAGTGAAAAAAAATGGTTAGAGTTTTTTTGGTTTGTTTAAACAGGCGGCCGTGGACTGTATCGTAAATCCCCCCAAAGACTTTGAGCCCTCCTCATTTTTGTACGAGCAAGAAAAGAAAGAAATTTTAGAGTCACTGGCCAGGAAAGCAAAGTTGGTGGAACAAAGTTTCGTCCGAATCCCGGGAATACAATGTCAGCCGATTCAAGGCGCCATGTACGCTTTCCCCCGGATTCTTCTCCCGCCAAAAGCTGTCCAAGCCGCAATGGAGACTGGAACGGAGCCCAACGTTTTCTATGCCCTGGAACTGCTGGAGACCAAAGGGATTTCGGTGGTGCTGGGATTTGGGGTTGGACAGTGTTCTAAGACGTATCACTTTAGAACAACGCTGCTCCCTACTTTTGACAAGCTGCAGGAAATGATGCGGGAATTTAAGGACTTTCACACTAGTTTCATGGAGAAATATTCATAATATTATACTTAAGTATTTTGGTGTGTAATAATTGATGAAAACTTGCAATTTGATTTATGACTGTTTAAATTTTAAAATTATACATATTTAATATTTAACGGTAACCTTTTTTTGTACGTACAATCTTTTGTACTTAATGAAAAAAAAACAGTATAGTCAATAAAAAACCGTGTTTTCTACTAAAGTCTCGCCCATTTTGACTTAAGATTGCAATTTTTCATGTAGAATTTATATAACAACATGTACTGCTGCTAAAATATTATTGATTTGTGGTCAAAATGTGAAAAATTGTTGAAAACACTCAAAGGTCACCGTCTATACCCAAAAATCGAAATTTCGCGTTTTCAAAAAAAGGTGCCGAATATTTTTAGATGTTTTGCATCAAGTCAAACTCGATCATTTTTATGAAAAAATTCACCTTTTTCCCTTTGACTATTCCCTTTGAATCGGTGTCCATTTAAGATTTTCAACATATGGCTTTAGCATGAAGATTACGTGCTTTTGAATAGGAGAATTATATTACGCATGCATCGATGTCATGGATCATATTTACATAACTTGGATTAAATTCGCTGTCAATGTCTGGAAAAAACAAACAAACGACGATCTATTGATTTGACAAGCTGAGGTGAAAACAAAAGCATAAGTATTTCCTTCAAATCTTTGTCATGAGTAGGTACATGATACATGCTATAATATATTATATATCATACTTCAAATCATAAAAATTACATCTAGTACATGCTATAGCCATAATATGTATGTGCTAAAGTAATTTAGACAGGAACACGGCATATTCATTCATTCAATCATCTTTATTTATAGTGCAAGGTTTGGGAACAGTAATATACATATACTGGAGTTGCCCCACGTACACTTTTTACATTTTTTAATGACAATTACAATAACTATAACAATAATAATTAAATCAAGCCCCTAGTAGAAAATTTCTTGCTACGCCACTCGGTGAAGAGAAGATTAATTTTCAGCTTCGGAGATGATAGCAGTATAGATGTATAGTAATACATGGCGTAGCTATAGCAACGTCCCTGCCTACGTTTTTGGAACTTATATGACGCGTTGGCTAGAAGTCCAAGGGCCGACATGAGTTAAGTTACCGACCCACCGACCCAAAAAAAATTTCAAAGTCCAAAAAAACTTTTAAACTAAAAAAAACCTAAACTTGCATTTAAAAGCCATAGAAACAGAAATTACTTAAAAACATTTTTGGACTTAGAAAAATTTTAAACAAAAACCATTCGGCTCAACAATATTCAAGGGACAAAAACTCCTACTTCCCGCCCTTTTCTGGCGGATTTTGGAGTTGAACCCTCTTTTCGAGGTGGGTGACCGGTCGGTGACCGGTGACCACCGGTGACCCACCGGTGACCCACCGGTGACCACCGGTGACCACCGGTGGGTGACCGGTGGGTGACCGGTGGGTGACCGGTGGGTGACCGGACCCAAAGTCCAAAATCTTTGTTTTTTGAAAATGGGCCTCGGCTGGAGTGACTCAAACTGACCGACCCAATCAGACCAACCGCGATCTGTAAAAAGTTGACCGGTGCAAAATCCAAGGTTCCCGCCACTTTCTGGCGGATTTTGGACTTGCACCCTCTTTTCGAGGTGGGTGACCAGTGACTAAAAGTCTAAAATCCTTGTTTTTTGAAAATGGCCGTCGGCTGGAGAGACTCAAACTGACCGACCCGAGTTGACAAACCATGATCTGTAAGGAATTGACGGGACGAATTATCATTGGCTTGCCTCATTCGGTGACGGTAAGTGTAAAAACTTTGTTGTTTGAAAATTGGCTTCGGCTGTAGTGACTCAAGCTGACGGGTACTGTCCGATAACTTACAGTTAGTAGGACCATGACTTAGGCCAAATATCATGTTAACGCCACTTTGTAGCGGTTTTTGGCTTTGGAACTACTTTGCGGGGTGGATGATCTTTTTTCTTAAGTCTAAAAAGTATTGTTGTTTGAAAATGGTTTAAGACAGGAGAGACCAAAGCCCATTGGTACAAAGCGACTAACAATGACCCTTAAGATATGCACTAGAGAAAAGCTCCTGGTTTAGCCGTTTTCTTGCGAGTTTTTGTGGTCAGTTCTCATTTCTGGGTTAGCAACTGTTGACCTTAAGTTCAAAAACGTTGTTTATTTAATAGGGGCCCTAGGTCAACCTAACCACACTTACTGACGCATTGCGATAAATCATGACTTGTAAAATTCGGAGTGGATAAAAATTTTGGGCTCCCGCCATTTTCCAGCAAGTTTTAGGGCTTGGAGCTTTTCTTCTTTCTTTTGGCCGTTTTCCTAAAGACTACAAGCTTTGTTTATAGGAAATGGGCGACGGCGGGGGGAAGTTAAAATGACCGACCCCGTGTAACAAACTATGGTTTTGAGAAATGAGCTAGAGGAGGAAAGCTTTTACCCGACGCTTTCTTGTGGGATTTTGAAGCTTTTTGTTGCTAAAAATTAATTGTTATTGGAAGTAGTCGATTTGACCGTGATGTTGCGACAAACCACGAACTGTGAGAAATTGACCACAGGTTTCCCTCCTTGTTTGTCCACGTGACCCTTAGAATAATAATTGTATACTTACGCTATGACGTGACCATTGAACTTTAGTCTAAAAACTTTTGTAATGAAGTAGGCCACGGCTGCAGTTACCAAATTGCCCTACCTGGTGCGACGTACCATGAGCTGCAGAAAAATATGTTTCCGTCTTTTTCTTGTAGAAATTGATAAAATAAGCGTCAATCTGTGGATCTTTGACCTTAAGTATAGATCAGGGTCATTAGCGGAGTTCACCTAAGTGAATTGAATTTCAAACACTACGATCTGTCAGCTTTTTATCACAGTGCTCACCCTATTTTCAGACATTCCTAAGAATTTTCAGTAACGTGGACATTGGTAATGCATGTATCAAAGTAGCGATAAGGAGCAAAAAATAATCAATTTTAGGCAAATAGTTTGATTACAAAAATCGTAATAAAATATTTTTTTGGATAGTTATGATGCGCCTATTAACAATAAAATTATAGAAGCTGGAATTGCGTCTAAAGCTTTTAATGAATTTTTTATCTTGGCTGATTTTTTGATGAAACGTTCTTTGGTTATTAATGTTTAAACATCGCTTTTCGTAAAAACCACCGCCATCTTGTCATCCTCAAACCGTGCAATTAATCTACACAATAACGCCAATGGTTGACGAGAGAAAAACAAATATGCAGCTCTCCCAACGATGAAGCCTTGCATAAAGGAAACAACCAAAATATCGGATCCGAACCGAATTTCAAAAGACCTAACCATTGACGAACGTTTAAGCTGGTTCCCTACTACAATACCCGGTTAAAGCGTAAGCTATGATTAAAATTCAGGTCAGTGGTCACCCAGCTCAAGAAGTCGGTCCATAACCAAAACCCGCCGGAAACTGGCGGGAACACAGTTTGTTGCCAAAGTCAATTTCTAACGAACGTGGTTTGTCAACTTAAGTCGGTCACTTCGAGTCCCTGATGCACAGGCCTACTTTCAAAAAACACAGATTTAAGTCTAAAGGACAAACGTCAACGAATTTGAAAATTCGGCACATTTCCAAAACCCGCCGAAAAGTAGAGGGAACATGATTTTTTACCCGAACAATTTTTTCGGTCAGTTTGAGTCCCTCCAGCCGAGACCCATTTTCAAAAAACAAAGATTTTAGACTTTAGGTCAACGGTCACCCAGCTGGAGACGAGGCTCCAACTCCAAAACCCGCCGGAAACTGGCGGGAACATGATTTTTTGTCCGGTCAATTTCTTACTGATCATGGTTTGTCGACTGGGGTCGGTCAGTTTGAGTCCCCCCAGCCGACGGCAATTTTCAAAAAACAAAGATTATAGACTTTTGGTCAACGGTCACCCAGCTGGAGACGAGGGTCCACCTCCAAAACCCGCCAGAAAGTGGCAGGAACGTTGGATTTTGCCCCGGTCAACTTTTTACAGATCGTGGTTTGTCTGATTGGGTCGGTCAGTTTGAGTCCCTGCAGCCGTGGCCCATTTTCAAAAAACAAAGATTTTAGACTTTTGGTCACCGGTCACCCACCTCGAAAAGAGGGTTCAAGTCCAAAATCCGCCAGAAATTGGCCGGAAGAGGAAATTTTTGTCCCTTTTTTATTGTTGAGCGGATTGGTTTCTGTTTAAAATTTTTTTAAGTCCAAACATTTTTTTTCGAAATTTCTGTTTCTATGGAATTTAAATGCAAGTTTAGGTTTTTTTTTAGTTTGAAAGTTTTTTTGGACTTTGAATTTTTTCTCGGGTCGGTGGGTCGGTAACTTAACTCAAGTCAAAATTTTTTCTTGCAAAATCAAAAAACCTCGAAGCTCGAGGTTGAATTCGAGTCCCTCGATTTGAGTAAATGAGGTTTATAGACGAGAGTCTCGACTCGTAACCAAGAGAACAAAATTGAGATTCCATTCTCTAGTGAAAATACATGATATTTGAAAAAATAGATGTGTTAATTTCAATTACTAACTCAACTTTATTTGACACTGTTTAGTGTATCATGCAAAGATATAACTTTTCATATTCCATGACACTATCATTATTATTTATTATGAATGTTGAATATGATGAGGGTGTGGGGTTTATGGCTAATTTGTGCCTGTGTGGTGTGTGGAATATTAACTTTTTTTAATGCTGTAGTTGCTGTTGTTTTTTGTTCCTATGCAGGTATTATGACCTCGTAGCAGTGCACGGTGAACTGAAACCATTAGTAGAAGTAACGTTGAAACCAGCGACTCGACTGAGAATCAACTTTGTCAAAGGAGAAAATGTCACCGAAAAAGAAATTAATGTTTACCAAACCACTAACGAATTGAAGGCAAGTCGATTTAATCTGTATATAAACTTTTCGTAAAGTTATGTCGCCTCATTTGTAATATCTAATGTGTTCCTAAAATATATCTAGTATAAATGGTACACACATGCGAATGTGTTTGTATTGTATTTGCTCAATATTCGCTGTCCTCTGCTATTTGTTATCATTCAACTCTCATTCCTCATTCGTGCTCTCTCTCTATCTCGGCTTTATTTTCTGGTTTCAGCAACCGTAGTACAAAAACGTAAATACAAATAAGTACAGATGAAGATATCTAAAATAGCGACGCAAAAACCGACTATTGTTTTTTGACTTCAATTTGTCAACAATGCAATTTTACACAATGTGTATAACATTTTTATTGTAGTGTGTATCTATGCTCTATCAATGATAGAATGCTATGAATTGTGCAAGTGCCAGTTTTTGATGTGTATGTATTTATACTTGACATTGACTCCTATGAAAAAATTTAATTGTTTATGATTAAGTGTATCTATGTGCTTACAATAAAGCGAATGAAAGGAAGCTTTTAGTACAGTAACTATTATGATTTATTGAGTATATTATATACATAAGAAGGATATTTCTTTTAGAGTTTTGAGTTGTAAATTGCGGTCAAAGTACAATGTCTTTTAATAATATGCATAATATCGAAGCTAATTGCACTAGTGATTATTCAATTGTCTATACAATTATACAATGCATTTTTGCCACGTTTTCCTAGCTTGGAAGTAAATGTGTATGCATTGTAAAATATGTAACAACTATTCTACAAAAGAATATGAATTGATGAATACTGTGTTTATCTTGTCTTCTAGGCTTGTGTTGCGGATCCCAGTTTCGGAATATTCAAATGTCCCATGAAACCTTCAAAAATAAGACTGTATTATACTGATGTCGAAATGCAAGGAATATTGGGACGAGAGGAGATGAAATTTCCAGCCAAGGTAGCCTAAAATATTTTTCGTTTCCCAGTTGCTTCCCCCTTATCTCTTTTTCTAGCCTTATGTATGATATTATTAATTTTTTGATTTTTCTGTTTGCACTTTTAGAAACTGTATAGCTACAACATGCAAGATTTTGATCTGATTCACGTTGAAGAGAAGCCATAATTGAACAGTGATGGAGATGGAATGAAACTGCTCGGAAACTTGAGACGAAATGAGTTGTTTTGATTGACCCGGACATTGCGCTCTTTTAGAATCTTATCCTTTTCTGAGAAACAGAAAAATGACAGAATTATACAGAAACCTTTAGGTATAGCTTTTATTAGTATTTTATTTCCTTCCCTGTCATTTTATTTCATATATTTCAATAATCCTTTGGAAAAAAGAGAACAATCATGAACCATGGATGTAATATAACAAAAATACGTTTAAAGTGAAGTTTTTTGCTAGCTTAATGCGCATCATACAAATCATGCAGTTTGTCATATTATGTACTTTAGCAACCTTCTCTATCTAAATAGTAATCTGCGGTATATTTCACCTATAAATAGTCGAGAGTATGCATTTCTATCGGTCAAGTGTACGTAGCTAAATTATGGTTTAAGATAATGAATCAGTAATTATCTGAATTTATTCGCACGGACGATACATAATGCTCTGAAAGCGGATGACCAGCTACGAGCTAATGATAATGACGGGTGCACAGTAGATATATAGTTGAGAGGAACATCATATATTAGGTATAATATGTATTTAGATTACAGGAGCTGAGTCAGGTTTTAATTTGGACACAATGATGATTACCGTAATAATTATCTCTGCTCTTCACTACCGCGAACGAATTTTAGCATCATTTTAACTACTGGTTACCATCAAACATGAATAGGACTGCAAATTATCGTTTGCATTTGCATCCAATATTATTGACCTTCGAGTAATTATGACTCAGTTTTCTATAGTTTAGTACACTGCGCATTGTGTATAGCAATCCTATACCCAAATTATAAATTCGCAACTGTACGAAAAGAATTATAAATTATGTAATTCGCCGAAAAATACGATAGGTCATAATTGCATTGATTTTGATTTTAGCACACGGACTAAATCAGCAAAAAAAGGCATTAAATTCTTCTCAAAGATGGGAAATGATATAAAAACCTTGACCCTTCCGCGCATACATATTATTCTATTTCTTTTGGGCCATTGTTTGTGTTTAGTATGTGGTTCAGCTGAAATGGAAAATAAAATGAATTAGCGCAAACACGGATAAATAATGAAGGGGACCGATAGACTAGATTTGAGATTGGAGATTGAGCTCGGGTATCAGTATATGTATTCGCAAAGTACATATAAAAGGGATTGCAGGAAAGTTTTATGTATCGCATCTGAGTAATCGATCAGTGGAAGAAGATTAAATTATTGTGCATATAGTGTTTTGTGCATGTAGCATGTAATCTAGAACGATTATTCACGAATACAAAAAACTTCTACGCGTAGAGATAGACTGTCATTGAAACACAATGTAAACAAGTTCAATGTATTTGTAATTGTATCATACAATCATACAGTATTATACTGTCGTATCACAATATTTAAATGCATGAACAAAATATAGGTACTGAATACATACTGAAGTTGTCAAAACTTATGTACAATACACCTAAACTTAGAAAACGTTATGGTAATCGATGATAAATACGTTATGTCCAATTAAACAAAAGATTATGGTACTTAATAATGTTTATAGTGCTTCAATTTTTATGTCTGTGCAAGGTAAAATCTGGGTAGTGCGTGTTATGCATGTAGAATGTAGAAGTAAAGATAGTCTTTGTTTATCAAAAATCGAGGGTGATGGCTATAATAGTCATTTTATTTTAGTATAGCTCAAACCTGGAATTAGATAACTTTTTGTGCAAAAAAATACAGGTATAGTGGTTTTCTTTGTTTAATTGATGAATTTCCTTTTCAACCACAACAACAAGTAAATGATCGTTATGCATGTATGTACATTGTACATATGCTACATGCATTGCAGTCGAAACCAGAAACAATTATTGGTAGTGTTATGTGATAAAGTAATTACAGGCTCTTTAAAACTTTAGTCGCTTCATGTATTAAGTATACATAATTTCAACTAATTGTCTATTGGCGCATTAAGTATGTATTTATTTATAACAGCGAATAATGAAGAACACGCAGATTTTTCAATAGTCCAGAAGAATGCTTTAATGAATCGGAAAAAATCGGAATTATGTGAGAAAGCGGTACTATCACATTATTATTTTATGTACAAGATTTAATAACTTTAAGGTTAACGTTAAAATAATTAACTTTACGATGTATTAAAATAAAAGGTACGTGTACACATTATATTTTGTAGAATTAGCAAGACACTGAGAGTAGGCTTTAGAAAATACAAAATACAAAATAAAAAATATATATTACATCAATACCAATCTTTTTGTGTATTTTAAACTTGTAAATATAATAATAATAATAGTACATATTGTTATATTGTCATCGAAGAAGAAGAACACAACATTCAATAACTCTGACCTGTTCGTCTGTGAATATAAAAATAATTGTAAGCAATGTTGTTCTTTCTTCTCACTTTCACTTAATGTTCACGACGAGTGAAAGCTGAACATTTTCGGCGTCTGTACAAAGTAAATACAACATATTATAAATACATAACTATTTAAGTGAGTAATAATCCCTTATTATAAGGAGAATGTAAGAATTGAAATTAATTTTGAAAATTGGAAGGAAGGCCAACGTCTGCATAACATTTTCGTCAAATGTGGATGAGACACATTTTTTGTGCTATGTGCGATACTACAGAAGCGTTATACATGGTTATAGGAATAGAATGAATAGTTTCACTTGTTTATAGGCCTAAATTGTTGTTTTTATTTTGATTTTATGGGTAAGACTTGATTTTGATTTTATCCGAAAGACAGAAAATCTTCGTATTTGCCAATTTTGAAAATACATTATGGTATAACATATTATTATATGATGATTAACATAACATAATTTATAGACTTATTTATCCTTTATTGTAAGTGCGATATGAGTTTTGGGTAAAAATTACTTTATTATACTATTATTTTTCACTTTACTTTCCCCCACTTTTCCAACTAAAGATGTACATATAAAATATCGTTTTCTTCTTACATAAGTTGTACTACCATTTATTTTTTAGATTATTTTCCAATTTATTTGAATAACCTTATCCTTATACTCTTAGTTCTATCTTTATTATAGACTAATCTATCCTCCATATAAACGCGTTTATCTGTATAAAATCTATGCATAAAAACGATGATAAAATATTGTAATAGTAAAAATCAGCATGTAATAGGTTACACTCTTAAAATATCAGGTGACATACACTTACTTACGTACCTTCCTCATATCTGTAACAATGTGTTAATTACTGGTGAAAGTAATAGTCTTAGCCTAAAACTTTTAGGAATCGTATAGATAGAAAATATATAAGAATGAGTAATTATTGTAAGAACGGTAGTATGAAAGAAAAACTCTGTACAAAAGAGAATCGCAGATGAAGTGATGGTGAAATTGTAAATATTTATTAGTAATTCATACTAACCATATTATTATTATACTATTTACAATGTACATGCAAGGGAGATACGAGACACGTGATTAAACGTTAAGAAAATCGCAAAAGAATTCGCAAAAACGCAGTGTGTTTTTATAAATACTAAGATGAAAAATGTTCAATAAAAACCAATCCAATAATTTACACGTGTCACTTTACATTAAGAGGGATAAAGTGTGTGTGAAACAAGCTACATTTAAGATAAATGTACACAAAAGCACAATCTGCAACTACTGCAAATCAAAAATGACAAAAGATAGAAAACGTTTACGTCACAGACCTTAAGAACCTCCATATGTAAATATATGAGTACTGAATACACATAGGTATATACATGTATCCTAGAAAGCATTAGGAAAACATGTAAAATTATTTTAAACAAGAAAACTAATAACGTACATTATTGTATTGTATATTGTATATAGTTTGTTGACATAATATTCATATTACAAAGTCAATCAAAAATTTGTGATTGTATTTCAAAAATGTTTAAATAAATCATAACTTGAAAAAATACAAACTCGCTTACAGCATTTTAAACTTTTTTGTCGCTGGATTTCGAAAATCCTGGAAAGAATTATTTTGCAGCTTTCATTATTCACCGGATTCACCCCAGCTCACTGCTGGAAGGACCACCACTGATATGTTGTCACCATTTTCCATGATGTTGTATTTCGGCGGAAGGTGAGCTGTCGTCGATGGTCTGGCGTTTCCCTCGATTTCTTTACATGAAGCCGAGCCTTTTTGTCTGACTAAATTTCTTTTCATATTCACAGTAAATTAATTCTCCTATAAAAACGAGGGAGCAGATGATTAGACCGATTGCTGAAATGTAGCTCGGAGCCAGTATCTGATTGACTACGAGAGGAGCCATGTCGCCACTTAATTCGTTCCATTTTTTCACAAGTCTTTTCTATATTGGAGTACCTAGTTGTGTCGCCATCAAATCTTCGCAAAGCTTCTATTACACTTACAGTTAAAATACATATACAAGTGTAAAGATTTGTCATTGTTTGTCCCTCGACATTCTCTCTTTTCATGGCTAAGTTCACCGTTTAAGAGTATGCTGGCGCTAATGTACAAAGATTAAAAACGTAAAGACTAAAGAAAACAGATGCTCTTATTCTGATTCAAATTTTACATGGAGATTTTGACTCGCGAACATCATCTCAATAAAATACATAATCTAAAGAGCTGAAAAAATACTTTGAATTTTTTGACGTGTTTTTGTTCATCAAATCTTTAAAGGCATGAATACAGTTTTAAAAAAGGTTAAGTATTGTTACTGTACTGCAGAAAAAAATGGATGCCGTACAAGCTGTTCAATTTTATGGAGTGCCAAAAAGTTGTAACTGTCTGGTTTAATTAGCCACGTTTTTACATACAGATAATTAAAAACAGATGCCAATCCATTTATAATGGATAAAACATGTAAGAACTAAGAGCGCAACTTTCTGGGTGCCACTTGACGAGAAAATTAGTCATCGAATTCCATTAGCTGACTCAGGCCATTTTTACCTCCACACTGGAAACTTGATTACGGACAGAAATTTCGATTACTTATGCTCATAGGATTATATGAAAGGCGTCACGGAATATGTACACCTTCGAATTTTGTAAACAGTGACATTACATTACTTTAACATTACGTTGCTATGGTCAATGGTATTAAAAATTCGGGCGTACATATTCCGTGTTCCGTGACGCCATTCGGCATTGATTATATGGAAAGCATTATAGAAAAACGCTTTTTGGTAATGTATTAATATATGGCATTTCCATGGTAACTTAGTGTTTTTCTATAATGCTTTCCATATGGCTTAGTCTGAGAGTTGCCAAGGGAATGTCCGCCGTTTGATATACGTATTTGCCTACATGAAACGGGTGATTTTCCTTTGGACTTCGTCCAAAGGAAATGATAATGATAATGATTTGTTTGTCTGCAATTGTAGATGCGTCTTGAAAAATATGTAGGTATTATTCATACAAAATCGGGGACAAAGATCTCCCACCTACAGCGTGTGTATCCCATGGGCAGAACGTACTAAACGGGAGTCGGTAGGTTGGGTTCAAAACCGGTAGTAAAAACAATTGAAAACGTTTCAGCGGTAAATTATTGATGGTTTTGTTGGCAATAACAGGACGGCCTTGAGAGCACCAAATATATTCATCCGGTATTTGTGATGCTTGCATTGTTAATGTATGCGATTTGCATGCCTAGTTGTTTGTTGTTTATATAACTTGAACTGTTGCTTTGTTTTGTCATTTGAACTAAAAGTTATTTGAAATTAAAATCGCATATAGAGCACGGACTGTCGCACTAACCGTTAATAACAGCAACGATGGATAACGATGTACGACAATTAGACCAAATTAAATTTGGAGTGGACGAGCTCGTCATCTCAGGACTGTCAGCAAACTTCCCAAAGTCGTCAAACTTTAAGGAGTTTGAGGAGAATCTTTTCTATGGAGTCGATACGGTCACGGGTAAAAATACAGGATTTTCCAGCATTTATTTACTGTCAAAAAAAGTGTGGCTCTTTTGACACGGAATAATTTTGGTAATAGACGATGGTCGACGTTGGACCCCTGGATTTTCATCCAGGTCGGAAGAGTTAAAAAACCTGGTTAAACTTGGCGCACCTTATTTTAAAGTTCATCCAAAGGACGCTAACTTCATGGATCTGCAGCTCAGACTACTTCATGAGTTGACATACGAGGCTATTGTCGATGCAGGTGAAGTTTCTTGATAAATAAACTAATTTATGCCTTTTTTACACAATATTGTCAATGTCTACAAATTAAGTACACATAAATGAAGAATTTGGAAATGCTTGTAAAGCTTAGGCGTGCACCCCTCCTCGATTCGAGGAGCAAACATTGGTGTCTTTATCGCAACAAGTGAGTCGGACAGCCCTCATAGAATGGACCTTCGGGAGAATCTATGTACATACGTTAAAATGTCTACGGTTTAAATTTTGATACATATTATGTATATTATTAATATTGTATTAAACAAGGTTAATAATTAATACATGTATTAAAATTAAACAAAATTTTCAGGGTGTCAAAAAGCCATGTTTTCCAACAGGATCTCCTTCTCATTTGATTTACGAGGTTAATACAAAAAATATTTATTTCAATCTCAAAATGTGCACATCATACATCAACTTTTAAATTAAACGTCACGATTATTCAAATCTTTAATTTTACGGTCGATTTGTCTGCGGCGTAACTTTAGGGCCAAGCTTTACCTTTGACACGGCCTGCAGCTGCTCCCTCATTGCCATGGAGAAAGCTGTGACCTCTATCCGCCTCAGCGAGTGCGACGCTGCCATAGTAGGTGGAGTTCATCTGCGCTTGCCACAAAAGAGCAGTCTCATGTCTCCCCAACTCCAGATGCTATCCCCGGAGGAAAAATGCAGAAGCTTTGACTCAAAAGGAAACGAGGCTGCCAGTGTCCTTTTCATTCAAAAAAAGAATTTTGCCCTTCGTTCCTATGCCTCGATAATCCATGCCAAGAATTCCACAGATGGGTACAAGAAACTCGGCCCAAAAGGACAGGGACAAGCCGAGCTGCTCCACACGATTTACCAAGAGGCTGGGATAGACCCCCAAGAAATTGGTTACCTTGAAGTTTGTGGGACTGGTACCGGTGTAAGAGACCCACGGGAGGTGAATGTACTGGCATCCGTGTTTTGTGGGCCAAGTCGGAGGTCACCTCTTTTAGTAAGCTCCGTGTCAAGAAATATTGGAAACATGGAGCCATCTTCTGGACTATGCAGTGTCGAGAAAGTTCTTTTAGCCATGCAAACAGGGGGTCAGTAACTAGTAATTTTAGCTGTATGTAGGTTATCACAAATTCAACTAACCTTTCGAAAAATTAACGAGATTATTAATCCAATGAATTTATTCAGTGATTCCTACCAATCATCATTATAATATTCGAAATCCGGAACGTCCGGATTCGGAAGCTCCCTCTTTGATCGATGGCAGAATCCAGGTTGTCTCTGAAAATACACCTTGGATAGGTGGAATTGTCGG
>JAQIVE010003308.1:0-17134 GCA_034698285.1 Sminthurinus bimaculatus | reverse complement strand
AAAAACAAATAAATTATTAATCTCCATGTGATACAAAAAATGTTGACCACTAATTTATCTACAATTAGCGGTCTTGTCTTTCGCTTCACATATATATTAATGTTATCATAACAGTTTTTTCTTTTCTTTCCATCCCTGCAAATATATGTAGAGACTAAAGATCTTTTTTCCTTATCTCACGTTTCTGGGACGTATAGATAAGGAAAGAGAAAACAGATTGTCAGCCAGTCAATTAGTGCATGGCATGACATTGGAAATATATATTGAAGGCTGAAAGGGATGATTGGGAAAAGCTTTTAAAGCCATAGCCCAAAAATTCTCTGTTTTTTCTTCATTTTGGAGTACAGTGTATTTATTATTGTATGTATATTATTGTGTATTGTGTCCATATTTTATTATGATAGATCCTACATGAACTTGATGGATGCTCAAATCAAGGAGGTGGTCAAGGACTTGGAGAAGGAACAAAAGTATGCAAAGGTTTGGCTGACGGGTGCAGTTTTGTTTGCAATTCCGTGGTCAGTTGGAGGGATTTTGGATGCAGAGTCGAGAGTCAAATTTGATCAGTTTATGCGGGTTTTGGTGTCTGGGAAGGATCCTTATTATCCCTTCCCCAGCTCCTTCCCTCCAAAACTTGAAGCCCTTTTTCCAAGTGAGGGGAGCGTCTTTGACTTTTTCTATGAAATGAAAGGACGCGGAAGTTGGAGACATTGGAATGAGGTTCAGATTATACATTAGATTTTTATCCGCAGTAAAATGAATGATGAATGAGCCTAAAGTAAAATCAAAACAGAAGGTCGGTGATGAAAATGACGATGATGCTTCTCTAATAATGATTATGGTATTTTAGTTGGTGAGAAATTTTGAAATGCCTCAACATAATCAGATTCGAAGAATAATTGTGCCAACTATTGATACAGCAAGGTAGAAATTCTAGTATTTATATTACTGAGAAAATTGTAGTGCATAAATTCGATTTTAATTGGGAAACATACATATACATATTATGGCAGTTCATTGAATTTGTTTAATTTAATAATATAGGTATACGCATCTTCTAGACATGTTGGTTAAGACAGAAGTTCCAATGCTGCTCGTCGGTCCAACAGGAACAGGAAAAAGTTGTTACGTTCAAGAAAAACTGATGAACGGACTTCCTCAGGACAAGTATTTGGCCAATTTTGTTACATTTTCGGCCCAAACGAGTGCTGGCCAGACTCAGGTTGGACAAAATTTATACATAGCAATCGTTTTTGGAGGTACTGAATAAAAAATAATGTTGAATAACAATTTCATTTTGGGTTGAGTGTAGGATTTGATTCTAAGTCGACTGGATAAAAAAGGAGGAGGGAAATTCGGACCTCCCGCGGGGAAAAAATGTGTGATTTTTGTTGACGACATGAACATGCCGGCGACTGAACAGTATGGAGCCATTCCTGCCCATGAGCTACTCGTAAGTTGAAAATCTGCAAAATATAAGTTTTTAAATATACATATAGAACAAATTAGTTATCTGTTCAGTTATTTTACAATGATTCTCATTTGCTTTCTCTCTAGCGCCAGTATTTCGACCATAAGCATTGGTGGGTAAAATAATATCTAAATAATATCACGTAATATTGATTCAGTTTTATTTTTTGTGAGTCGAAATCATTGTTAATGCTCGTATTATTGACTGCAGGTATGACAAGAAGGACACATCAAAAATATTCTTGCAAGGTAAAATTTAAAACTGTCGTTTTTTTAAAGGAAGCTAACTGGAACTGTTAACTGGAAAATGGTCAAATTGAGAATACATAAATTTAGTACTTTCCTTGCCAAATAGATATTCAGTTCCTAGCAGTGATGGGTCCACCAGGTGGCTCCAGACAGAATGTAACTCCACGATTTATGAGACATTTCAATGTCATCTCCATTAATCAGTTTTCGGATGAAACGATGATTAAAATATTCCAAACGCTCATGCAAATATACCTGCGGAATAGCGGCTTTTCTCCTGAATGTGAGCTACCCTTTCTCTTTTCTCCTAGCTTTCCTTCATAACATGAGTGAAGAATTTACACAATATGTTTGTTTCTGCACTACTCAGATTTTGGAGTTGTTCATCCGATCGTTAGTGCCACAATGGAAGTGTATAAGGAGGCAATCTTGAATCTTCTACCTACTCCAGCCAAGTGCGTCTAAAACCTAAAAATTTTAGGCTAAAACTATGTAACATTAAAATGCAGTAACTCTCTTTAAGCATAGTTTAACCATGCCGGGTGTCCTTTCTATAGGAGTCACTATACTTTCAACTTGCGGGACTTGAGCAGAGTAATCCAGGGCATTTGTCTCATTAACAAAAACTCGGTGGACTCGAAGCGAATTTTCGTTCGTCTTTGGGTTCATGAAATTTATCGAGTATTTATGGACAGGTTTGTTCCCATTTTTTGTATTGGCTCAACTCTCCAAATTTTATTAAAAATGAACATCAATATCCATGTTTTGTTTTATTTTTATTCACTGTTGCTATATACTGTAGACTTACAGATGATAAAGATCGAACCTGGCTCTTCAAACTGTCCTCTCAATGTGTACAGACTCATTTCAAAGAGTCCTTTGATGTCATTTTTGAAAGTTTGACTTCGGGCGGACCGAAAACTCAAGTAAATATATACCTATTGGCACAAAACGGGAAGCGAATCTTAATTTTTATATTAGGTAATAATATTATAGGCACTGTAGCATACAATTTTGTTTGACCCTTTTTGGTTTCTCATATCCACAGGTGAAAGAGGCTGATATGAAAAACTTGATGTTTGGTGACTTTATGAATCCTGATGCGGACAAAGACGAACGTCTCTACTCTGAAATCAAGGACTTTGACCAGTACCAGAAAATAGTACTGCTTGCCATCACGGAATACAACAACACGAATAAAAACCGGATGGACTTGGTCATATTTCGCTACCTTTTGGAGCATCTCTCGCACATCTGTCGAATACTAAGAAGTCCGGGTGGGCATGGACTTCTCGTTGGTACGTATATTATTTTGCATTTGAAACAGCTATTTTCCTGTTTCTCATGAATTTTAATGTGTAATCAAGTAACACATAATACATAATATACGAGGAAAATCAGAAAACTGAAAAGACAGCTTTATCATCTTTGATATTTATGTCAATGTATTATCTCAATGTAAAAGGTGTGGGAGGGTCAGGTCGAGGTTCTTTAACAAGGCTGGCAGCTTCAATGGGTGGCCATCATGTCTTTCAGCCTGAAATATCAAAGAATTACGGTAATGAAAACATTAAGGTTTCTTCTTCTTCTTCTTCTTCCCCCGCCTTCTGTCTTATTGAATGATGGAAAACACTTTCAACTTTCTAAAAGTCGTGATGCTAAGATCAAAATCTAAAATCTTTGATGATGATTTTTATCCTTTATCGAATGACTTGGTGATACTTTACAATAAGTGACTTTGTCAGTGCTCCCACATACATACTGGGTAATGCGTATTCATTCATGGTTATATGGTTATGGGTTCAGGTCGGAATGAGTGGAGAGAAGACTTGAAGAAGGGGATGAAGAATGCGGGAGGTTATGGTCGAGACACGGTTCTCCTTATCACTGACTCGCAAATAAAGGAAGAAGGATTTCTCGAGGATATTGACGCCCTTCTCAATTCCGGAGACGTTCCAAACATTTTCAATGCGGAGGAGAAGGGAGAAATCAACGAGGCGGCTCAGCCCGCATACCTTGCCATGATGAATCAAGAGAGAAAGACACGATCCTCGGATGTTAATCCTCTCGCCGTCTTTGCCTTTTACGTGGGACGAGTCAAAGAGAAGCTTCATATTATTATTGCCTTCAGCCCAATTGGAAGTGCCTTTAGAGTTCGGCTGAGGCAGTTCCCCTCTCTCGTTAATTGCTGCACGATCGATTGGTTTGAGGTACACACTATACACTATACACACATGATGCATGATACAAATATTGGTAATATTAAAAATACACACCTGTATAGTGAGGAAGCAAATCAACTTTAAACTTTATGCATACAGGCGCAAGTTTGGTTGAAAGGAAGTTTGTTAGGCTCAAAACCTTGCCATTTGAGGGAATAAATATTTACCTAGTTGAAATCAAATTAATAATATTATTTCAGGCGTGGCCGGAAGATGCTCTCGAGAAAGTAGCTCAAAAATCCCTCGAGGACTTGAACATCCCCACGGATTTGAAGAAAGGAGCAGTGACAATTTGTAAATTTTTCCACACCCGTGCTTCAAAGCTCGCTACGAAATTCGGCCTGGAGTTGGGTCGAAAAGTGTATGTAACTCCAACCCTGTATCTTGAGCTCATCATGACTTTTAAGCAAGTTATTCAGGGGAAAAAAGAAGACACTATGAATGCCAAGATGAGATACCTTGGAGGGCTTGAAAAATTAGCGTTCGCCTCCGGTGAAGTAAGTTTACCTTATTTTTTTGTTGAGGATTAAGGCATTGCATAAAGACAAAAGAATTTATACTGATGTTTTTTTATTGAGTGAAAAGACACAATAAAGCAGAATTACAATGTCACATCGTCTAAATTCAAAATTTTGAGGATAACTCAATGCAAAGCTTCCATAATGTAATAATAACATTATGTCAAGTTATGACCTTTTAATTTTTCTCAAAGTCAAAGAGCTCTTTCCCACACTTAGAACGAACTCATTCAGTAGATCACGAAATTGTGACAAAGGTGAATGTGTGACAAGAAGATGGAAAATGAGAAAGAAGTGTGTAGAATAACTGCTAAAGCTAGAAGTAGTGTGGGAAATATGATGTATGGATATTGATTCAGTTTTTCAAAAGAATTTTTTTTATCCTAGATCGCCGTAATGAAAAAGGAGTTGAATGCACTCAAACCTCAACTGGAGGAAGCTGCGGCTGTAACACAGCAGTTTATGACCGTAATTGAAAAGGAGTCTAAGGAAGTAGAGCTCAAGTCAGAGCTCGTGAAGGAGGATGAAGCTAAAGCTCATGTTCAGGCTGAAGAAGCTAGTAAACTCAAAGCTGAATGTCTCACGGATCTGGCCGAAGCCTTGCCTCTTCTACAAAGTAAATCATGATCATAAAATTTTAATTTCAATGCATATCCTATGGTACAAAAGTAACGATATCATTCTGCATGATGTAATAATGAACAAATTTGCCTACATTTTACAAAATCATACAAGTATTTGATTGTACATACATAACTTTTGAACCATCTAAAAGAAAGAGGACTTGAAATGTTCTGTACATCCGAGATTTAATTTTGTGCATAAAATCAGCGGACTAGAAAATGCAAAATGAAACTGGAAATGGTTGATATTTGATTAGGTAGCATTGTACATGTAAAATAATAATAAATGGAGTCGAGCAACCTTTGAAATTGTATTTGCACACGTAAAGTATATATTATAGTGTAATGTAGGTATCCAGGTATTATATTGTACCTCATTATGTTTGCAGTTCATATACTATGTATCATGTAATCTTGCCATGACGTATATAGATAGGTTTTTCTGAGAACTCTTTTGTTTGCAATTTCCACCAAATTTTCAATTTGAAGACTTCCACTATAAGAAACTACGGTTCAATGTTATTTCAGAGGCCCTTAAAGCTTTGGATACTTTAAAGCCGGAGGATTTAAATGAAGTCAAGGCCATGAAGAATCCACCAGGTGCTGTGAAACTCGTCATGGCTGGCATTTGTGTCATGTTGGGTGAAAAGCCAGAGATGGTAACGAACCCTGAAACAGGAAAGAAGGTACCTCAAATTAAAATACTGTTCATTGTTCATCCATGAAACAAGTATTGTATTACAGCCTTTGTTGTCAACAAAAAAGAAAGTCTTTTCATTTTTTTCAGTGACCAATGACTCACAAATAATGATACTTATTGCTACTGTTTTTTAGGAGCCGGACTTTTGGGGACCAAGTAAACGGATACTGGGAGGACAACTGTTGAAAAAACTAAAAAATGATTATGACAAGGACAATATTCCTGTTCAAACAATGAATGACATTAGGAATAATTTCATGAATCAAGACTTGTTCAATCCCAAGGCAGTGGGCAATGCTTCTACAGCTGCCAAGGGTTTGTGTCTATGGATTATTGCAATGGAGTCCTACGACAAGGTTGCAAAGGTATGTATGTATCATTCATTCAAACATTAAGTTCCACGTACATAGGCAGGTTCGAAATCAAAATACAGAGTCATTGCACATTATTTCGTATTGAATTTCGTATTGACTTTGGAATCTTGTATGTACTTAGTACTTAGGTACAAATTTTAAGATTTTACCAATAACTTGTTACAGGTTGTTGCACCGAAAAAAGCTCGCCTTGCGGAGGCCGAGAACACGCTGAAGATAACATTGGATTTGCTTAATACCAAAAGAGCCGAAATTCAAGAGCTGGAGGAAAGGTTGGCAGAACTACGAAAAAAATTTGCCGAGACAAATGCAAAGAAGGAGAAGCTAGAGGCAGAAGTTGATCTCTGCAGAAAGAAGTTGGAACGAGCAGAAAAGCTCATTGGTATGATTGTCCTTTATAATAATGTACTTCTCTGCTATTTGTTTCCTTCACTTTTACATTGCTTTAGCAAGCCAACTGTATTCTTCAGTATTATTGTGTTCCATCTTATCTACTAGGGGGACTTGGCGGCGAAAAAAGTAGATGGGAAAGGACTGCAGCGGAACTACAGGTAAAAAATTGATTCCTTATGTAAATATTTCTTTATTTTTGTGTTTTAGTTTTGACGAGTCAAAATTTTATGTTTTATGTTTTGTAGGACATTTACAACAACCTAGGAGCTGACGTGCTCATTGCCAGTGGCATAATTGCATATTTGGGACCATACACAGCAACATTTAGGTATTTTTGAAACTAACTTGTAGGCCATGCCATATTCTATAGTGTGACTGTCTAGATGCAATTAACGAAAAGCTGTGTCTAAATGATGCTTTTAAATGAAATTGGTTATCCGTCTACGATCTACATGTGTCATTTTTGTGTAGGAACGAGTGTATTGAAGATTGGGTGAACTTCGTCCTGAAACTTGGAATTTCCTGCTCCAGAAATTTCAGTCTTAGTAAAACGCTTGGTTCTCCAATCAAAATTCAAGCCTGGAACATTGGTGGACTGCCCAAAGATGCGTTTTCTATTGACAATGCCGTCATGGTCGAGTTGGGTCGTCGGTGAGAATAAATAGAATTATGCATGTTTTAATTTTCACGTTTCCAGTATTTTACATACATGCAAAAAGAATTAAATTTGAGCCTTATTAAATTTTCTTTGCCTCTTATGACCAACATGTAGCTATGCTCTGATGATCGATCCACAAGTAAGACGGATTGAATAATGAATTACACACGACTAATTTCATACATTGCAATGTATTTAGTGCGTACTGTTTTCAATTGAGCATTCACATTCGATTAGGAGCAAACTAAATGATGTAATTCTCATTTTATTTAATTCACAATTTAACTATAAATATAGGGCCAGGCAAACAAATGGCTGAAGAATTGCGAAAAGGAAAATAAGCTGAAAATTGTGAAGCTAACCGATCATGATTTTATGAGAAAAATGGAATACTGCATTGGAACTGGAACGCCAATGCTGCTAGAAAATGTGGGCGAGGAAATGTAAGTCAAGAATTTCACGAGCTTACTTCAAAATTGTCAAAATACATGCCCTACTTCAAAAGTTCAATGATATCATGGTAATAATTAATACTTTTCTAGAGATCCTTCGCTCCTGCCCATATTAGAGAAGAAAACTTTTAAGCAGTCTGGCATTGACATGATAAAGCTTGGTGACATTGTCGTTGAATTTAATCCACTATTCCGCTTCTACATCACCACAAAACTCAGGTAATATTTTTTTAAACATATTCTAAAAATTCATTTGTGCAAGAATACAGATTTATTTCGTGTATAATTGATTATTACATTTTAAAATTTCATTACAATTGTAATTTCTTCGTTGACTGTTTTTTTATAGAAATCCGCACTATTTGCCCGAAGTGTCGACCAAAGTCCTTCTCCTAAACTTTATGATTACTCTTGAGGGCCTAGAAGACCAGCTGTTGGGAATCGTGGTGGCCAAAGAAAGGTTCGTAACCATTTTATATAGTTTCTTTCGTCATCAAACCTCCATAATAATATAATTGATTACTTTCGACCATAAAATTGTTTGTACGACTCTTGAGTTGCAATTGACGTCGAGTCATCTTCATTTATTTGATGCTTCTCATTGTCGTCCTCGTCATCAACCTTCAATTCAAAGTCATGCGGCATGGTTTCTCCCGCTCTCTCTTTCTTCAATTGCTCTTTCAAGTCCAATGAAAGCTCCGACTCCAAATCCGCCGTTCTAGCGGTAATGGCTGCCTCAAACTCAGTGTCCTGAATACGCTGACCAACAAAGCATTTCTTGGCGATTGGGGTCAAAAGGTCGTTAACCGAGGTAACCTCCTTCAACCCGCTGTCCTCCATTAGCGGGGTGACGGGCAGTCTTTTCCTCTCTTTGGCCGTAGTAAACTCGATCGGCTCGAGGTCATACAATGGTATTGACTTGAAAGCAGTGCTGATCCCGGCCTTTTTAAAAAGCTCAGCCTGACCAGAGCGGTCCTTTAACTCGAGGAACTTGCGAGTTCCTTCTCCGGCCAAACTGTGTTTATTTGGATCATAAATGGCGGAGCGGAGCTGTTTATCCGCATTTCTCTTTATTTTAAGGATTTCCTGGACGTAGGAGTCTAGTTTGGCCTCGATCCCTGCAATCTCATCGGGGTTTAATTTTAGGGCGTTTGGATCCTTGGAGGAATATTTGGATTCTGCATAAGCTCGATGACGATCATGTAGCTTCTTCTCATAGACGGTAGACACTTCTTCAAACTCGGCGATGAAATCGTCAAAGTCAAAGGGCCAGTGGGTTTCGTCCTTTTCAATGTCCAACTTGGCATAGGAATTACAGTAGAGGACGAGGATGAAGCCGTCCTTTCCTCGCCGAATGAGGGATGATGGTGCGCTCGTCGCCTGACCCAGTGGCTTTGATTTTCGAGCAGTCCCTCTGCCACTGAGTTTTTGTCTTGAGGATTGGGCATTTTCTTTCGTTTCGAATCCCGCAGCAGATGATGATGATGCAGGAGGTGTGTTGTAATGAGGCTGATGGATAATCAAAGGTTGTTTTCCAAATTCTGGGACTTTACTTGACATTATAGAAGAGCGATCGGGGAAGGAAATGTACATTGTTTGTAGGCAGATGTAGTCCACCGGGTCCCATGCTCGAAGTTCCTGTAAATAAATTAAAATATTTTCCCATTATAAAAGATTTTTTACAATGGGAAAACTTTAAAACTTAAATAACAAGTCTTACAACATCGACAGAGTAGGAAATCAAAATGGGGTGATCGGAAAAGGGGACTTGAAGGAACTCCAAGGCCACAATCGGACTTTTATGTCCCAACAGTTCCATTTGAGGCATCTTCATAACAAACTGGTTAAAGAGTCTCACAATACCGTCCTCGCTCCCCGTCGCGATGATTTTGAGGTTGTGATTTTGAGCAAAGGTATTGACCCCCTTGGGCAGTGAAATAATATAAGGTTCCGTCGTCTCACTAAAGTCCTTGATGAACAGACTAAACTTTTTATCTCGACTACAGGAGATGATCAGTTGTCGTTGGGGGATGAACCGAATTTGTCGTATAATCTCATTGTGAGCCTTGTATCGTGTAATTAGACCCGCTCGCTCCAAGTCGGAGCACTTGATTTTGTGCAAAGTTCCTCGCTGCTTCCTCTTGCCGAAAGGTTTCCTCGGATTCTCAATTGAAATGATGGTGATCATCCCTTCCTGATCCCCAATGATAAGCTTTGAATACGACTTGACCTTTGACTGATCCGCAGGGGAAGAGATGGTCGAGGTGGAGATGGAAATGTTGGCATGCTCCCCTTTATAATAAGGTTTGTTATAGGAGTTGGAATTGAAGTTGGAGTCATTGGCATTTTCATGAGAATTATCAGGATAGGTTGAATGCTCAGGATTTGGCCTCTTGTAGGAAGAACATTGATAGTATTCGAGGCAGTAAAAGGGGGCGGAGGAGGGTAGGCCGAAAAGTCGGTGAGTTTCCACGTGACCCTTATTCCTCAGAGTAACTGGACTTTGGCCCACTTTGAGCTTAAGAAACTTTTTCCTGGGGAAAACCTCTAGGCCAAAACTGAGCGACTCGATCTCTCCCAAGTCGTACCACTGTAAAACGTTTTTACTCGTGGCAAACACCACAGAATGAACGTCGGGGGCATAGACAGCGTCGACCACAAGATGGGTTCTCTGACACTTGGGCGGTGGGGGAGCCTTCCGGGCAATGAGTTCCAGTCTCTTGGACATGTCCGCATTCATTGGGATGGACAGGTCAAGTTGGTAGGTGTGAAGCATCGTCATTTTCTCGGGCTCATACAGTCCAACCTTTCCATACTTGTTGACCACCAGAAAGACTTTTCCACAGGGCTCTTCCAAACAAGGAATGTGCAAAATTCTCACTGTATTCTCTCGAAACTACAAGAAATATAGTTTGAAAAAAAAATCAGAAGTAGTAGAAATTAGCATGAGCTCACTTTAAGTAGTGTAAAAAACTAAAAAAATAAACTTTTAAAACAATATTACATATTTATCCTTTTTCTTTCCTTACTTTGGAGTGAATAAATTGCTGAAATGTAGCTTCTGTTTGAAATACCATTTTCTTGATTTTTTCTCTCGAGTTTTGACAGCTCCCTTGCTGCTTGTACGAGACTGCTACAGGTAGAAAAATAATTTATAGTAAACTTTTAACCACAGCCTTCCTTCCTTTCCTTTCCCAATTCCTATTTCTAGTCGGATGAAAGTCAGTCTTTTCCCCAGCGATTTGGAATAATAAAAGGAGCTGGAGAGGTTTTTTCTATTTCTTCTTCTCCTTTTCTCAATGCCAAATTTTACTCCGGAGTTCCGAGAACGTAGAGAGAAAGTGGATGTAAATATATGGTAGAGTACAGGTATGGTACATATAGAGACTGTAGACTGTAGACTCGGAGTAGCAGTTGAAAGTCGGGGCGGTAATGTGAAAGTGTTTTTAAAAAATGAGAATCGGATTATCCGGGTTAGAACGACACTCTGATTGATCAATAGACAGAGCAGAGCAGAGCAGTCAACTTGAAAACTCTTGGGTGAAAACTCTTTCTCTTTCCACCTCTTTTGCTCTTTCTCCCAGGACTTTGCACCTACATATGCCTGTGTGTACGTACACTGTACACTACATCCTACATCCGATTTCTGCGTAGGTAAATATCTGAATGAAATGTGTGTTTACCAATTTTGCTATGTATACTTTATGCACTCTCGGCCTTCTGCCTCTCTCTCTCTCTCTATGTGTACAGTGTACATTTGGGATAAAGTAAAAGTATTCAATGACACTGACATGCTATCCATTCTGAGGTTTTATCTACTCTCTTGGTCTGTTTTCCATGGGCATAAACTACATAAACTAGATAGACAAAATGCGTATGTAACTAGCTGTAATGCCACCTACGTAAAGGAGAATCAATAGAGAGGTTGAGCATTGACCACCTATTACTTATTGTAGTATACAAATTTCCAAACGACGCGTAAAACTTGTTGGAAGCACCAAAAGTCAAGCTCTTATGAAACATCCAAGAGATTAACATAATGCATAATAAATTGTCCCAATTTTTAAATCTGCTATATGCAATTCGTTTCTGAGTATTGAATATTTATACTTACCAAGCCTCTCTAATGCTCCACGTGGTCGTAAGTACATATGCAAAATCAACCAAACATTATGCACTACACAGCGTGGAAGTAGTGGGAGAAAGATCTAGAGCTTACGGAAAGTTCCTGGGGGAAAGGCATAAAAGGGAAAACGGTGAAAAGTGGTGGAAAAGTACATGACGAAGGGGAAAAGTGAAAGGCGAAGGGGGATCGACCAAACTTTACTTTTCGGCTACTTTACTTCTGTATGTGTATGGACATTTGGCTAAAGAACTTGGAAAAAATGAAAGAGAATTTTCAAGGTGGATCAATGTAAAGTAATTCTGAAGATTCCGTAAGCAATCGAATAAGTAGAAGCATAATAATGTATGTAATATGTACGTAATATCATTGTTCTCTTTGGGGAAACTTTTTGCCATTCACTTTTGCCAATTCAAGTCCATCTTTTAGTTTCAGCTTGTTGGTTCCTGATTTGTTTTTTCTTCGTCCAAGTTTCATTCACCCGGTCCAAACTCATGCATAATGCGGATGCATAATAAATAGGGAGTAATGTACAGGAGAGCTTTGCGTGTATTTTCTCTATAATTCCTGCAGTCTATCGGAAGAAAACTCATGGTGGAAATTGAATGCCTACATCGAAAATTTTGGGAATTTTTAGGGTACTTTGAGAAAACTTTAAACTGCAAAAAGTGTAGCAAATAATAAAATCTTAATAAAAATCCCAGTTTAAATTCATTGAAATGAGTTCAAGCTGAAAAATCCCAGTGACATTGTATTCCAGCAATTTGCTCCATAGGGTGAAAAAATGGGGTGATAAATATAATGAGCCAAGTTCTTTTTCTTGACCTACTCACTCGGCAAAGTAAAATGAAGATTGGACGCTGATTACATGCAATGAACTTTAATTTTTGTAACTGATGAGACAAAAAATGATGATTTTTATATCACAGGCCAGAGTTGGAAGAAGAGAGGCAGCAGTTGATTCAGCAGACGGCAGCCAATACAAAATCCCTCAAGGAAGTCGAAGACAACATTCTCAACACGTTGTCGTCATCCGAGGGGAATATTTTGGAGGATGAGTCTGCCATTGACATTTTAGACGCGTCCAAGAAAATCTCAAACGACATTTCGGAAAAACAAACGGTGGCGGTGGAGACTGAACGGCTGATTGAAAAATCACGACTTGGCTACAGACCAATTGCAAGATACACGAGTGTCCTATTCTTCTCCCTCACTGAGCTGCCGAACATTGACCCAATGTACAGATAAATCATAATTTTTTTAATGCTTTACTAACAATTAGTTTTGAGTTTTCATGTGAACCGACCTTAATCATATTATGCATATTGCAGGCATTGTTATTACAGGCTCTTAATACAGTTTACGATTTTGGTTTAGGTATCAATACAGTCTCAATTGGTTCGTTAATCTCTTCACCAACTCCATCGAACATAGGTAAATTGTTATTACAAAAACTGAGCTCCATGCATTCAACACAAAACTATTTTTGTAAAATCAATGTTTTGTACTTTTTTATTGAATGTTCTTTAAAACTTCTTTATAATTTCTGCTGCTCGGATTTTACATTCAATCAATTACAAAAAATTACAATTGAATTGACTAAACAGCATGATATAGTAAGATTATTAAATACATTTTTATATTTCAGGAAAAGCTATTAATCAAAGTCTATTTCACTATTCGTTTACAAACGAATATATTATAGTAGTTAGTAGTAGTTGTATTATAGTAATTTATAGCTGGTAATCTCTTCACATTTAGCATATAACAATCTCAGACATTTTCAGAATCAAAATTTTGGTATAGAGGAAATTTTACTGTTATTATCATTGCTTAATGATAGCACTTAAACTTAAATTTGGGAAACTCCACATGGTAAATTGTTTACCCGTTTCCCGACTTATTGAGGTTATTTTTATGTTCATAGCATCATTAATCATGGTTTGTAAAGTTCTGTCTTATATTATGCCCTTATGTGCTAACTAATGATTTTGTCTGTGGGACTTTTCTCCCTTTAGTAATCGGAGTAAGCAGCTGGATAAGAGGTTGAAAAATCTTAGTGATCACTTTACTCTCAGCCTGTACTCCAACGTGTGCCGTTCCCTGTTCGAGAAAGACAAACTTCTCTTCTCCTTCTTGCTCACAGTCAAAATTCTCCTGTAAGTAATATTTTATGTACACCTTACACCTACCTATGAATACAATGAACAATGACAAAAGATAACAAAATCAAGTTCTTAACCTTAGCAAATAAGTAAACCATAAAATTCATAAAAATACTATGAATTTATAGTGAGGCAATACAACATGTTTTTTCTGTTCTACATGTCAATGAATATTTCATGATGTGTATAGTGTATACTTTATACTTTATACATAAGTATTGTAAGGTGACTTGATCATATTTCCTATCTTTATTCAATGTTGACGATGATAATGATAATAACAACATTAGATACACTTTGGGTTCTACATGGTCTTCTAGCAAAGTCAGCATGACATGAAACATCATAATTTGATAAGGAATATTAAGAGACCGTCAATTATGCTATTTGAAAATTTCTCCTCCGTTTTCCGTTTTTCATTTCCAGTTGTAAATAGTTTCAGATAAAGTTTTTACCATAATATATTTCAATCAGGTTATTTTCTCTTGACTTTTAGTTGTGCACACAAGAGCAAAGCATATGTACATGCATGTGCAGCGTATGTATGCATAATGTATAGGTAGAACAAGTAACGAGACTAGCGAAATGAAATCTGAGGAAACTCGCAAATTTCCCTTAAGTTTTTAGATTTTGGGTCTCTCTCAGCAAAACTCTGCGCTTTCGTTTGTCTGGCCTCCTTTTCTTTCTTAAAAGTAGAAAAAAGCAAACTTTTCTTATAATTATCTCGTTAGTTTATGTAAATCAACTTTTGTGTGATTCCGGTAATTTATGTGATAGTAAAATTATTTTCTCTGGGGAACTTGCCGAATTTCCCTTCTGCCGTGTTCATTTTCGTGTTCATGTTGAAGAGCAAAGGAAATGAGGAGAGACGGAAGACGGAAAAAACATTTATAAATGTATTCACATCTATGCATTATAGTTATCCTCCGTATCTATACAGTACTTTTGTATATGCATACATAATATGCACTTCTTCGTCCACGCTATCGTCAGCAATGAGTATGCAAATTTTAGATAGCTGAAGAAATGGGAATAGGAATCGGAATTGGTAGAGAAAAGTAAGCAAAGGGAGGAGAGAGAGAGAGAGAGTGAGTGTGTGGGAGAAAAAGAAAGGCAGGTAAAAAAAGTTAGATAGGCAGCCTTCCTAGGCTACACACACATACAGACTTTTGTACATACACACAAATTCACACTGGAACTGAAGGAACCCTCAGCCGTCGATTCCGTTTTCCTCGTGATTTTCTCTGGAAAATGATGACATTTTGACATGATTTGCTTTTCGCTTCGTTGAACCTCCGACTTTATTTCCGCCAGCTTTTCCTTCTCTCTCTATCGCTCTCTTGCTCTCTCTCTCTCTCTCTTTACCTTTTACTCTTACTCTTACACTCCACTTCTGACTTGACTTGACGTTTACACACTCCCAGCCCTTCCACAAACTCTCGTAGCTTACACGGATCTTACATTTAGATTTGAGGAAAATCCAGCCGACTGTAAAAAAGGGAGGTTTGGTATCAACTATGAAGCATAAAAATGAGGCTTGATGTTGCGTTCAATTTGCATTTTTTATTCTCTTTTTAAAATAATTTGTTTGTATAATTTTGCTGCAGTAGTTTTCATTTTAAATTTCAGAGTATAAATCCCCTAAAATAGAATTTTAGAAAAGCATTTTTTCCTCAATTCATGAATTCTTCAACGCGATGATAAACTTTAAATTTTTCTGGAAATGAAAAAAAAATTTGTCAAAATACATCATCACTGTTATTTTCATAATGAGTTTGGGAAATGTTTTAAATAAATGCTTTACAAACTTATATAATGAAAAACGGGTGAAAAATCAAGATTTATACTTTGCTAGACACGAAACCTCCCTAATTTTATCAGTTTTATGGAGAGGACATAGTGTATTACTTTTTATTATATTATATGGAAGACATAACATAACATATTACAGAGACTGTGGAGACACACCTTTATCATGATTTGAGTTTCAGAATTCCTTCGATTTGGCATCCCCATCCGAATCCACACATACATACATTCACACTTATGTACATGTTAGATTCAGATTCTAGGCATGAATGTAGGAAAATATGTGAATGTGAATCTGAATTCGATCTAAAGAGTTAAAATCTCTCTCCCACATAATATAATATTATACATACTTATACGAAATGTACATGTCGATAGTCGCCTGTCTTCATATTATATAAACAGATGAATCAGCGAGGGAAAAAGAGACGTTTTTTTTCACCCTTCTCAGCTTTTTTTTCTGATCCTTCTCCGCTTTTTGGTTTCGGTTTGGTTAGCTAAGAGTCAAATGTGAAAGGCAAAAGGAGAAATACTGTATAAAGTACAAGGTACAAGTTGAGGGAAGAAAGCAAAGCAAGACTCACGTTTTTTTCTCTCTCTCTCTCTGGTGAAAGATCGTAAAAGTCAAAGTGAAGCGAAGGGATGAGCTAAAAGGAAATAAAAAGGAAAGCGAGGAGGATGAAGAAAAGGAAGATTCGACAAACGCAAACGGTAACTGTTGTGAATTTTGCACACGGAGAAGCTTTTACTTCCGTTTTCGCCTTCGCCCTCTTCTTTTTCAGCACTCGCTTTGACCATGTCGTCGAATGTGAATTCGGAATCTCTTGCTCCTCCACCTTTTAAATTGTGAAGAAAGGAGGATACGGAGAAAGGGAGTTGAACTTAAAAGGGAAAATTCTCATAGATAACCTTGTCGACTCGAGTTACCTTCTTCACAGTATAATATACCATTATCAGAGAACTTTCTCTTTCAATGTTCAAAAATACATATGCTTTCTCACCAAGTTTCCCCCCATTTTCTTGTCTATTATCAATTATGTCTATGGACTTGGCAGTCTATCGCCAAATGTTGTGCATGTCTTTGAACTAGATAACGATGATAAAAGTTATCGCATGATATTGAGAACTACGATATACATATTGTATGCTCATGTAAAATAGGAAGAAGAAAAAGAATAATACGTTTGCCATATTTTAAAAATATTCAATACACAATCCCTGTTAATATGCTACGCACTATGCACATTAGACCTGCTCATTTTGAACACCTTGGTGAAAAGTTAAGCAGCCACCCCTTCATATCGTTCCTTTTGGATCCCTGCAATCACACAAAAAATTTGGTTCGAATCGGTTAAGGTTTAGAGGTCGCGCATGGCCC
>JAQIVE010003307.1:0-17136 GCA_034698285.1 Sminthurinus bimaculatus | reverse complement strand
GTAGTTGTGGTATTACGTTTATCTTGACTATAGTATGTATAGTAGAGATGTAGGACACTCGGTTGGAAATTCGTTGTCAACTCTGTAAACCTTCAAAACATTTTTATTATACAGTGTACTGCTTATACTGTAATACTACGCATATTGTTATTATTATCATTATTATTGATTTGATATAGTAGTATATTATGTGTGTGCGTGTGTGTAGGCACGCAAGTGACAGTTCTCTATGTATTTGTATACAGTGAGTACGTAGAATTAGGTTTTAAATCCCCGTTATTAGTTTTGAGACTACCAATTAGTGCGTTATGATAATGTGTTAGCTAATAATAGTTAATTATTACTCCGGTCGAATATACTACTACTATAGTATTAATTACTTGAGATTGATGTATGGAGATGTCAATGTTATTATCATGTTTTATTTAAAACTTTTGCAGTTTTATCATTATTTTTTAGCTACAGTTATGACCTTCCCCTCCCCTGTTTTGTTTTGTCCATATTATTTCATTTTACAGATAATAATATTATGTATAATTAATTAGTATAATATATTTTTAAAAATAATGCCAATTTTAATTTTTAATTCACCTTTCGAGTTTATTTTCTAGGCTACTATTGCTTTAGAACTTGTTGTGTAAAAGCAGCCTGTTCACTTTATTACTGGTAGAATATGACACAATAGGCAATAGTTTTTAATTTTTAGAACGATTCTTTTGTTGTACCTAAAAGTGTTCTTTTGATTTGTTGTGTATAATAACTTGAGAAAGAGATGAGTTGTGAATTCTTTTCAGTCCGAGATATTGGTTATAATGTTTTGATATGTAATTAATGTCGTAAGAATTACATTGTCTTAGTAAGCGTACGATTGAGAATTACAATAATATTTTAGGAAGGCAGAAAGGGACTTCTTAATAAGAAACAAACAAACAAAACACCAAAAAAATATGCATAAAAAATAACAGCTTACTTTATTACAGTAAGATAGAATGATCATTTTCTTGTTATTACTATCACGTTTTAAAACTTCTCGTGTGTACTTTGCTACTTGTTTCTCCTATTATACAAAGCTACTATAGATGTAATACTTTTAATTTTATTATTATAGATATTTGATAATCATTAATCATTTCAAACCAGTTACTGTTGTACTTTATATTATCATTTTATATTGCATATTTTCAAAACAAAAAAAAACAAATGAAACATAATATATATTAATTATTATAATTATAATAATAAGCATACAAACAAAGCTCCTGAATTATTTTGTCGACTAATCGCTGTTAAACAAATGGAAGATAAATTTATACTAAAAATTTTATTCTAACCTGAATGTATTACTACATAAACTATAAATAATGATTATTGTAAAGGGAAATTCAGAGTAAATTTGTACATATTTTTACTGACGCAGTCGTGTAAGAGTCGTAGTAGAAGAGAAGACTTAAAATTATTTAGAATAGTATAAATACATAATATAAATAACGATAGTAAAAAAATGTACTTTTTAGGATGATATGCAAGAAGTAATTTTGTTACTCTGTTCCGTTTGACAATATGAATAATGATTAATAAGACTATGCCGTTGTAATCCTATCTCTTCGAAACCTATATTATTATTATAATATTATATGTATTACAATGCCTATATTCTATAGAATGATATAATATTATGATATTTATGCAAGTTGTAACAATGATGAAGGGTATTTGTCAAGAAATCAAAAGTGATGACTGGAAGCATGATTCATTACGTTTAAACAAGATTGATGCTTTGTGTTTTTCTATATAATATAACGGTTATACTATTGGTAGTTTATATTTTAAAAGCAGTATGATTTACGATTATAGCAAAATGAGAATGAGAGCGCCTTATTACGTTTGTATGTAAGTGTAGTCATTCCAATGTGATGATTTTTGGATGACTTTGTGCTAAGTGCTAAGAAGGAGTTCCATTAGTGTGAACGCTGCTGTGACCTTATATATTTTGTTGTTATTTGTTTTTTTAAAAACTTTTGTCAACTTTAAATCCCGGTTTTCCATCCTAAGCTATTATATAATTATGATTATCTTCAGAATCCAGTTAATATCCCAGGGTTCTGCCTGTCTTTTGTCTATTTTTTTCTATAATATTTCTGAAAACATAATACACATCGTGTGTGCAAGTGCAAAAAGAGTATCGTGTTGTAAACTGCAATGTATGATGAATTTATGAAAAAATATTGTGCAGTTCCCAGTTAAATAATCTTTACGTGTATTGTCGAGGAAAGTAGAAAATGAGTAAGTAAGTAGTTGAGTATCAAGAAAGAAGATGCATAAGAAGAGAAAGAAGAAGAAAAGTCTTTGTCGCGTCTTTGAAGTTTTTTCATTTTTCTGAGAGAAAGTAGAAGAAATGTAAAGCCATTGTTATTATTATGATGTGTGTTTTACATCTTTTTACATCTTTATTGTAATAATTTTCATCGATCCCTTCCGATCACTAATAGAGTATAATATTTATATATTTACTATAATCTTTAGTCTTTAGTTTCGCTTTTATCTTTATCTTTAATCATGTTATTGTTATTATTATTGCTATTATTTTGATGCTCCAACAGAATTCTTATAATATGCGTGTTTGTAAATATTTCGTATTATCATTTTTGGTAAAAATTTGATGTTACTAAATAATTACGGAATCGCTCGTACAGTGAAGAACAGAACAGTCTTATTATAAACGATAAAAAACCAGATAATATTACGGACAAAAAGAGCAAATTATAATAATGGTAAAAAATATTGAATAATAGCAATGCATGTTTAGTTTTCAAAAAGTACATTCTACCCATGTGGAAAAAAATCGTAATAATATGTATGAAAGTATAATGCTTACATATTGAAAAACTATGTCAAAATTCGTAATAATAAATTAATAATAATATATTCTTTGATGTCAAACATATTACAGCAAAATATCTATATTCTACAATTCATAGTTAAGTTTAGCAGTTTAGAAAACTACATGTATTCAAATATACTATAATAATAATCTATATTATATTAAAATGTTATATCATATTAAAATAGGTCACGAGATAGTTTTATTATGTTTATGATTATTCTATATTAAAAAACACGAATGCAAAAAAATACAACAAAATATAATAATAATATATTATATTTAACCTACAGAATTATTGTTATATGAATATATTGTTATTATTATTATTATTATTATGCGGGGAAAACAAAAACGAAAAAAATATGTATAATTTTACCAGTGGAAAATTATGGTTTACGGGAAAAAAGACGACAAAAAAAGAATTATCTACTATATAAAATAAAAAAATAGTACTAAAAAAATGAAGCTGGATTGTGTGTTCCTACTGTGCGCATATTATTATTACTTACTTAATATGGAGCATATCGAAGCAATTTAAGTAGTCGTTTGAATACTTAAATAATGCACTCATAGCATGCTGGTCACAAAGTCCATTCTATATCTTTTCATACGAGTATTTTATATGTGATGAAGGCTTAGAGACACCGCTAGGACCATTGCTTTATCCATCATATAACTATGTGGCATATACATGTTTTTTCATGTACATATTTTCAATGCTATTATGCTGCTCTCTATTTATTCCATATGATATAATTATAATCATTTGTTAAGTTAGATGGAGTTTAGTGTTAAGTAAGCAACAGTGAAATGATGCTTAAATATATGTGTAGATGCAAGATGAATCTAGTTATTAACATGCGTACATAATAAATCGCGTTTAGCGCATCCATTCAAATTTTAGTGAGCGAAATGGAAGCTAAAAAATCAAAAATGACAGAATTAAGTGAATCTAAGTTGTATTTTGTGAAGACCACAAAATTTGCATTCGCACCTGAACGAAAAACTGACGGATCAGCGGGATATGATTTAAAGAGGTAAGATGTGTAGCATATATAGATACACATATCATTTTCAAGTTAGTACATTACAAAGTAAATTTTAATTTTATTTTATAATATTATTATTACCTTTATTCATTTGATCTTAATAGTGCATGGAGATATAAAATTCCTGCTCGAGGGTCAGCTTTAATTCAAACAGACCTAAAAATTAAAATACCTGCAGGCCATTATGGAAGAATCGCCCCTAGATCAGGCTTGGCACTAATGCATAATATTGATGTTGGAGGTTAGTAAAGTTTACATATGCTATGCAAATGTGCACGAGTATATTATGTATTATTGTCAAAAAGTAATATCCTTATTACCTTAAACCCTTTATTTATAACTAATTACATTAAATATTTCAGCTGGGGTTATTGATGAAGATTATAGAGGACCAATCGACATTATTCTTTTCAATCATGGACATGAGGTTTTTGAGGTTTCGGAGGATGCAATCAAAAATGTATCAAAATTGAATTTAATGAAATGGGAAATTTTGGATGACGATCTTGCATACTTTGTGTTAAAAAAGAAATGTGTTGAGTTGAATCGACCTATCGCTTGTGGATTTGCAGTTCTAGAACTAAGTAAACTATTTATGTATCAGTTCCATTACGAAAAGATGAAAGTCTGGTATCCTAATGGTCTTAACTTAATTCTGACAGACACAGACTCTTTATTCTATGAAGTTTTTACAGACGACATATATGAAGACATGAAACATCACATGACAGAATATGACACATCTAATTATCCAGAAACACATGAACTTTATTCTGACGTAAATACAAAAGTATTAGGTAAAATGAAAGACGAATTTAAAGGACAAGTAATTAAAAGTGTTGTTGCTCTGTCTTCCAAGATGTATTCTGCAATTAGCGATAAAAAACGTAAAATGGCTTGCAAAGGTACACAGAGGGCAGTTGTAGAGAAAGAATTGCATCATTCAGTTTACAAAGATTACTTAAAATTACAAAAAAGGGAAATGTCATTAAATACAGTTATTAGATCAGAAAAACATAAACTGTATACTTTACAATATCGTCGTGTTTCTTTAAGCCCGTTTGATCGGAAAAGATATATTTTAAACAACGGAGAAGAGACATTAGCTTACAATCATTATAAGTTACGAAAATGAATGTAAATATGTTGAAATGTAAAATGTAAAAATATTTAATGTAAAATGTAAATATATTGAAATGTAAAATATAAAAATATTAAGACGTAAAATGTAAATATATTGAAATGTAAAATATAAAAATATTGAGACTTAAAATGTAAGTATATTGAAGTGTTAATGTATTGCAAGGTGAAATGTAAATATATTGAAATGTAAAACGTAAATAACAGTTGTAAACTATTTTGGACGATAAAATTAAATCGTAGAAAAGTACGTATGTATGTATATTTTGATGTGCATAAAATAATCATGATAATATTAATAAACTATTCGTAACTATACTATGCTACAATTTATTATCGACATTCTTTCTGATTACTTATTTGAATGCATTTACTGGAAATTATACAACGACAATCAAAGTTTTTCAATTTGAATTTTTTCACATAACTTAGAAACTTACATATTCTTTCATCATTTTTAGTTAAATTTGATTTTGAAAAAATTGAAAGAAATTTATCATAAGATCTTTTTTTATTTCTTTCTGCCAAGAAAAAAAGACAATAACCACCACAAATCGAACTGAAATTTGACTGCAATTGTACAGTGTTATATCTTAAGTATGGTCCATGACGTTTTACAAACTGTAGAAAATCATCCCCGTAATAACTTATTGGCATACCAAATGAATCAAAAAACTCCAAATACTTTCCTCTTTTCATGAATGCCAACCAATGTTTTCCAGGTAACGTGGAGGGATCCGAATTCACAATTACATAAAAATATTTTTTGGTTATTAATTGAAGTTCGTCACTGGCTAACACTCCTATTTCACAATTTTTATGTTGGATAATATTTGCCAAAAATCTACTAACTTCAGTTGTATTCATGATAATTACGTGTAGGTATGTATGCATTTGTGTAGCTGCACATAAGATTGTGCATGAACGTTTGTGTACGTTATTGTGTATGTATGTATGTTTATCTTAATCTCTGCATGTATGTATTTTATTGAATTGTAGTTTGTCTATATTTATCAATTTCTAACACTGATTGATGTTCAGAAAAAATTATACACGTTACAGCTTCCGGCAATGCTTCGTGAAAGCGCATTTCCAATCTCACACTACCACTTTTCTCAAGTGTCAGTGCATCACTGTTAGTACTTCCAAGATTTGTATCGAAAGCAAATAAGCAATATCCATTTGGAAACTCCCAAGGTGTAATTTGCAGTCCATTATTCTTATTTGCTATGCCCAGAGTGGTAAACAATCCCCAATATGGCAAAAACCATTTTCGATTTTTTACATCAATAACGTATGGTGGATTAGGAGACATGACATTGTTTACTTTCACATCACAGTACGAAATGTTATAATGTTTAAAATTAAATGGATTCTCTTTAATATTACCATTAAATGCTGAATTCGAAACTAATCCAACTATTATTCGTCTTGGAACTGTAGACATGAAAATATTTTCTTCTCTAATGCTTGAGTTACCCTTTGGAATAGTAATATATTTGACTTGAGTTTGGCGAAATGGATATTTTGCTTTCACATTATTTTCTAAAAGTCTTTGATGAGCAAGTATAATTGATGGATATAAAACTTGCTTTCGCACATAATATACCGCTTCACAAATGATTATTTTTGCTTCAGGTTCAATAATGTAAGCTGGATTTGTACCTGTTTGAGGAACATTGACAGCTTTTCCCAAAAGTGGAAATGAATCTTTAGATCTTGTGAGAGAGACAATAATGTCTGTATCATTTAAAATGTATCGCTCTTGTTCAGCTAAGTCGAATCTTATCTTAGAAATGAGTTCCGTCGGTCTGGATTTTGCTATTGCAATTTTTGTTTGTTTGTAGCCCAAATTTGTATCGTCACAAACAAAATTATTTGTATCTTTGTAACATAATCCACAAATAGCTTGAGAGTTTACATAATCGACACCATATGACACAATATACTCCAAATAACATTTATATGGATATGTATTTCCAGTTGACGTAATTAATCCATCTTTCCCCTTTACATCACATTGACTGTACAGACAATGACAAAAACAATTACTTGTACTTATCTCAGCATCATCGTCCAAATCACTTCCATCTGGTTTAACAACTTTCACAGTTGAATACATAAATGAGTCATTGAGGTCTAAATATTGCGTGGCATTTCCAGTTATTTTGAATTCTAATTTGGAATCATTTAGATTACTGATAGGAGTGTAATCTGCATACACAGAACAATCAACACTACAATCTGTAACGGGCAAGGAAAAAATATTAACTTGATCCCTAATTGCGGGTGTCGAAAATTTCATTTTTTCACTCATTATGAAAATATGTCTTTACGACTTTTTATAGTAATTTTTCGCTTCTTCCCACCTTTATTTGATTTTCTTTTCTTGACTCTCTTGTGTGAATTCGATATCGAAAAATTAATATTTTTGCTGTCGTCGCTATGCTTTTTATTGTAAGAATTTGCGAAACCCCCTCCTTCTTGTTGTGATGAACAATCAGAGTTACTATCAGATGAATGTTGAGACTTTGTACTTAGAGGTTTATCGTATATTTTAACTTCAGTAACATCAACGTGTGATAAATTATGATGCAAATTTGAATTGTTATACACAGGGTGTAATTGCACCTTTTTAACTGATCTTGAGTTTAAAAATCCCCCACCATTTTGTCTCGAATCAGTAATATTTACTGGAGATTTATAGTTATCATGCCCATGGGCTAAATTTTCCAACGTCTTGTGATATACATCATGATTCCACCAATAATGCTCAGTTGACATTTTAGATTGCGTATGCAATGAAATGATATAATACAATGAACAAAATTTAATGCAAACTAATGTAAATGTTTATTGGAATCGTTCTCACAGTTTTAATACATACATACATACATTTTAAATATGGAACATCTATTTAATAATGCGACTGTTTCTAACAGCATGAATCACTTAAAGTAAACGTATAAAATACGTTTAATTTACGAATGATAAACTCTGACTATACTTGTGTGTTTACACCTGCAAATTGAACAGATGTTTTGTGTTAAAATACATGTTTCACAATAGGCGTAATGACAACACGGTAACATCAAGTATGTTGACTCATTCATTAGACAAATTCGACAAATATTTTGTTCCAACTTGTTTTGAATGGATGAAATTCCTACAACAATAAACAAATGACTAAGCATATTATACCTCCCATCATTATTATGAGTAATGTAATAAAAAAATGTTTTAATTTTTTAACACCTGAAATCAAACTCTTAAAAAAAATTACGTTGAATTCGTCACTCCTGGGATGTAGAATTGATGTAGATTGATGTTGAAAATATTCCTAAAGCAATTCAAAAAGTTTTAATAACAATTCTTAATTAATAATTTATAATAAACAACATAAATAATTTTAAAATTCATACCGCGATTCTTTTAATTCCATTTTCCAGTTGTTCAGTTAGATTCTAAAGAAAAAGAAAAAGAAAAAGAACATTATTGATTGATATACATAATAGTATGTATATTATATAAAAAAGAAAAAATGCTAATTACAGAGTAATGAGGTTTGACAAATAAATCCATTTCAGATGAAGGTAAAAGTTGTTTCCATTTGTAAAAGCGAATGAATGGACAAAAAGAACTATTTAAAGCATGCTCCATGAATGGACATGTTCCAATGGACCAATCTTTCAGCGTAATTCCACAATAATAACAAATTACTTCATCATCTTTTCCATCGTAGTAAAATCCTGCTTTAGCCATTCGATCGGGTGAAAGTGATTGTATATGAGGCCAGTCATGATTACAGAAAGTTTGCTTCCGAGATTCAAATGTTATTTTACTTGTATTGTATATTTTGAAAGTTTTAATGTTATTTTTAAAATTTGAAATTGATACCATTTCCTTTAAATGATACCAGTAGACGTTGAAGTTGGTCCGAATTCTCCCAGAGGATCCCAATTCATTTGATTCAGTACCGTTTTAATACTCTCACGAGGTGGATTGTTACTTGATTGATCTGTTGACGCGTCGACAGTTTGTAGTGTTGTTGATGATGACGATTGACTGGCTGCTGCGGACACTCCCATCTTGATTATTTCATCTCTCACTTTAGGGGTAACTAAAGACAATGGAATGTTTAATTTTTTAACGAGCGATTTAAATCTGGTAAATCCTATGGGACCCATACCTCGATCAGATGATAAGTTTGGTCGTACTGCTGTAGATATTAAATCACTTATGTTCATGTCTTTAACTTTTGTTTTCCCATTGTCTAAGCTAACTCTACCATTGCTATCCCACTGAATGTACTTTTTATGTTCTTTTAATCTTTCCATGAGTTTTTCTGCCTGTATTTTTTGTCTTGTAGGTATGAATGAAATTAGTCTTTTATCACATGAATTTAATTCATATTCATTATTAGTTTTGTCATTTTCTACATTACTGCTCATATTTATTGGTTTATCAATTGTATTCGAATTACCAAACTTTTCCTCATTTACATTACTTTTTGTTTCATTTGAAATTGAATTGAATGCATCAGATAGGTACTTAATAAGATTACTATATAGTTGAACTTTCATATCATCTGGAATTTCACTAGAATTCAAAAGCGATTTTGATTTGTTGTCGATTTCTAAAAAAGAAGATACATTTGTTGGTTTGGGTGTATTTAATTTCTGTCGCTTTAAATTTTCGTATTCATCTTCAGATATTAATTTCATCCTCCTAACCATTTTATAAGTCTAAACTTTTTGATACCAGTTTGCCCGCTACTGAACCTAAAGCTGATAAAAATGGTGTTAATATCAAAGGTAGAAAGCCTCCTCTTTGAACTAATAATTTTCTTTTTGATTTTATGGATGATTTCTTTTTTACAAATTTTCGGATTGAATGTTTATGTCTATTGAGTTTCTTTATCTCAGGTACTTTAAGATTCCCTTGTAATAAATTGTGAGATATTTCTTTTAAGGCTAAAATGTTGTTCTCACTCGCACTTTTAAGTATTTTTTTACGTTTATAAGGACTTACCTTGTCCAAAGATTTCAAAAATTCGATATTATCATCAATTAATTTTGACATTATCTTTCAATAAAATTGGCTTCAAAAAAGATGCAAATTGTTGAGCTTTTAAGACTGCACAATGGATATTTTTCTGATGATGTTTTAAAAAACAGTTTGAAAAATTGGTGAAACGAGAATTCGATATTTTTGGACACTGAAATTTCTCTAGATTTTCTATTTGAATGTCATTCAAATGAATAAGTTGCTTCACGAATTTTTGTTTTTCGATTCCTTTTACGTAAATTGTATCAGACGAAGTAAACAGAGAACTTATGATTTCATGTAGCTGATTGTATGAAGTTAAACCTGTAGACCACTTTATACAATGTAACCTTTTCTCACAATAAAGAACCGTTCGTTTTTCTGCATACGATAATTCAGACCACTTGTAAGGTGCGCAAAATATATATTGTTCACTTTTATTATCTTCAAGTCTACAATAAGCAAATTCTTTCACGATAAAATGATTTTTAACAAAAAATCCTTCTACGTCTACAATGTAATGCATATTATGGTAATAGCACTACAGAATTTTCAATGGGGAAGATTTCACTACGAAGGCGAAGCAAGTCATTTGTCTTTGGATGAATATCTACAATTAAATACGTGTAAGGTTTCGAGTGTGTAACAGTCGTATAAGCATTGAGTAGATTTCCTTTGGAACTAAAAAGTTGTCGATCTAAGTCAATTATGCTTCTCATAAACGTAGGTGATTTCATGATACAGTAATAATGAACATTCCTTCTTATATCAACTGAAAACTTTCCTTGAGGATATAAGTGTTGACTTATATATATAACAGAAACTGATGCATGATGAATTCCTTGCGTAAATAACCAATGAATCCTTTTGTCATTAACAGATGAAATCATCTGATCGTCCACAAGAATTAAACTTCTTTTATTCTCAGGTAAATTGAATGATAAACCTTGAACAAATTCGACATGAGGTAATTTTACTTTCATTTCATGGTATGCAGTTTGATTTTCGGCGTAGCTTAAAATTATATTTTCAGGTGTCGGATGAATGTACAAATCCGGCTGCTGTAGTAATTTTGAAATGAGGACAGTTTTACCGCTTTGAGACTGTCCTAAACACAATAAACACAAATATTATTTAATAAAAAATCATTTAGTTCAATTTTTTAAAGTTATTTACCTGCAACAATCATTCCAAAGGGATGTTGAAATATTTTTGAGTCTTCAAAAGAATCTTTCAATTCAGAATTAAACATGTTTTGCTTTAAATCTTTTTTCTCTGAAGTGTAAAGTTAATGTCAAATCTTCGATATCTGACGGTTGTAATTTTAAATGATGGCCTTTCAAATCGAGGAGTTGTATATGTATTGTATCAAATTCAATATTTGATACAGGTACATAAAATGGTGATTCCATAGACGTATATTTACGTGAGTCATCAGTTATGCATGCGAAACGTAAGAGCTTCATATATGTACTTCCGTATATTTGAGGTTCTATGATGTCGCAAACAAATAATACAGACGTTGAACTAGGAGGTAGAATCTTTCTTGCTATCAATATGTTATCTTTTACAGTTTTTTCTTCTCCTTGAATACATGGAAAATTTCTTACTTCAACTAATGCAACTTCCAAGTTTTGCAGCTTACAATTAATTTTTTTCGGAAGTTTTACTTTAAAATTTGAAGTTGAATTATTATCAAAAAAATTCAAAGAATTGTTCCATGGTAAATAAACGTAAAAGGACATGTTCGAAAGATGAAGGGTTAAATCGCACTGACTTATGTGTCTCCTTTCTTCACCTGAGAGAGTTGCTCTTCATAATACATACCGCCTATTTTATTATTTTTAAAGTCGATGACTTTATACATTACAGGGAAACCTGGGATGATCTCATCAACGAGGAATAGTTCATCCGAAAATCGAGGAGTGTAACCTTTATAAAATTGGCCCTTTTCTATTTTGACTCGTACAATATCATTCTTTTGAAATTTTGGATGAGTTTTTCGTTTTTTATTCCATAAATCTTTGTACGAGTTCATCCATGCATCCATTTCATTGTACTTATTTATTTCTGATGGTCTGAATTTTGTTTTACTGTGAACACTATTATTATATGAAGTAATTATGTCTTGTAGCACATCATAATATTTTTTCTTTTTGGTCAATGTAAAATGTTTGGCAATGCGAGACAGTAATGTCTGATTAAATCTTTCAATCATGCATGCACCAAAGTCTGAATGAGAATGATACATAGTTATATCATTTTCTTTCAGAAAATTCTGAAAGATCGAGTTTAAAAATTCTCTACCTCTGTCACATTCTATCGTTACAGGTTTATTATTTTCATTAATTATTGTTTTAAAGGCACGAGTCACTTCAATACCAGTTTTATTTTTTAAACATACTACATATGCAAATCTACTAAGTACATCGATTACACATAAAATAAATTTAAAGCCTTTATTAAATTTCGAAAATTTCTGCATGTCACAAAGATCTACCTGCCATAGATAATTAACCCCTGGTGACATCACTTTTCTTCTTAAAAACTTTGATGTGATGAACTTGTGTTTTGTATAAACATCTTGGCTTTGTAAAAATGATTTAATGTCTTGCTTTGATTCTTTTGGAAATTCATTTTTTAATCTGGAAATACCTCCAAAATTTGATGGAGACTTGTAGTTGTAATATGCTGCTTTATACTTACTCATCTACACCTTAAATATGTTCAATGTTACCTGTAGAAAATACAACGTACGAATAAGGCACAGAGAAATAGTCAGATGAATTAAGAAGTTCAAACTAGCGCGAGAGAGAATTTATTTGATTTGATATAGGAGTGGAGAGAATGTGATACAGGTAATTATTAACATTCAAGCAATTGCATATACATATTATTATTAATATTATTATTAACTCTTGCAAAGTAGTTTGGACTTGCTTCAAAAAAAAAATTTTTTCTTTCAAAATTTTTCAATTTTTTTTTAAATAAAAAAGTAAAACAATAAAAATCACAAGCATTTGTTAGCATCACCACCGAGATTCGAAGCCGGTTCCGCAAATGATGCCAGCAATTTTGTTTTGCATGTGACTGTTATTGCTCATGAATAGTTGTTAAACAAGAGTAATTAGTTAAACAAAATTTAGTGTCAGATGTATGCATACATCTCATATTTTATTTTTATGGATGGGTGATGTTTCATCATGATGCATTTTTTTTTTCTTCAAAGTTTACACCATTTGCTCGTTAAATTACCTTCTATTAGTACAGGTAATTTAAGTATGTATGCGATTTAATGAACACAATTATCTACTCCATCTAATGACATAGAACAAATACAGACAATGAATGAATAAGAAAAATCAAGGATTTATCAAAATAATTAAAATATATACTATATAAACAAGAATTGGAGAGCAGCATAATAGCATTGAAAATATGTACATGAAAAAAACATGTATATGCCACATAATTATATGGTGGATAAAGCAATGGTCCTAGCGGTGTCTCTAAGCCTTCATCAGACAGCTATGAAGTTTCTCTGTGTGACGTTGAATATACGCTCAAGGAAGGTAGAAAGTTTGGTGATAGTCAAGAGGACGGACTTGTGAAAATACACGTTGAAAATACAAGACAAACGAAATACCTAATACCGAAAACATATGGTGACGTAAACGACTGGATACAAAATCTAACTCCTCAGCTACTTGCAGACGGAAGAGGCATTATAATTGAACGGGCCAGAATTCACGGTCAGTCTAAACTAAGTATACTTAATACAGAAGAACGAGCTGTAGCGCTACCCAAGCACATTAGTCAAATTCTCGGATTTGAAACAAATATTTTTCGGGTAGGTGAGACAGAAGCTGTAAATCCAGTTTTCGAATTCGAGTTTGCTCGCCTACCTGCCGAAAAGGATATTATACTTTACACGATTGAGGAATCACACAGAGATATTACATTTAATTTTTTGAAAGAACCGTTTCATATGTCTACTGTTTTAACATCTCTTGTAGAATCAGCTGCTGCTCATAAAGATTGTATGAAATTTGCTTTAAGCGATAGTATCTTTAAAATTGAACCGGTATCACCCTATAAGTATACATTTCAATTTTCCTCTAGTTTTAATAAACTTCTAAATGTTCCTCTTGATTATGTATTTGAAAACGAAACTAGAGAATTTAAGTTACCATTAGTAGATTCAAATTATAGATATTTACATGTATATATGGAAGGAATAAAACCTTCATTAGTTGGTTCGTCTGTAGAACCATTGTTACAAAAATTTGTAGTATCAGGATTGCTTGGTACTCCAACTCATCGTGAATTTAATCCACGAAGCTATGTTCCATTGGAAGCAAACCATCTCATAAGACTAAAACTCTATATAACAAACGAGAATTACGAAAACGTGTCATTCGATCATCGTGCGTTGAGAGCTAAACTTCACTTCCGACCCAAGTCCCATGCGAAAAGTTATGTGTAGTGAAAACACTTGTACAATTTCAAAAATGAAGAAAGTTATACCCATTCAAAATGGAGTTACTCCACTAAAAAAAACTTTTAAAAAACAAAAACAAAAAAGATCAACAAAACGAAAACAAACAAAAAAAGGAAGGACGAAGAGTAGAAAATCTAAGAAAAGCAAAAAATAAATTATAATTACTGTGAGTAGTCTATCAGCCCTTGACATCAGCACACAACCTATTAATCGCTCTTCACATGATGAAATTTCCCAATTCAACGGACGGAATAAGGTCAGAGTTGGCCAGTTTCGAGCCATCTATTTTGGACATCTCGGTTGAATCTTGCCACTATGAAAAAGTTTTTTCGCCCGTATCTGTCGAAGACCCACATGGTGTAATAACCTTCAACTACAAAGCTAATACACCGTTTTATATCGATTTACCTAATTCATACTTGTACGTACGAGGTAAAATGGTAGATTCAGCTTTAAAAAATGTAGTAGCTGGTAAAACTGTAGGAACTTGCAACTTGCTTTTACACAGCCTCTTTGAAAATGCAGAGTTGTATTTAAATGGTACTCGAGTTTCAAAGAACAACGGAAATTACCCCTATCAAGCCTACAACAACATTCATCTTGGAACAGGAAGCGGGACGAAAAATTCAGAACTAACGTCCGAGTTATACTACGCTGATAAGGATCCTGCATCAGCAACAAACGCTGGTTACGTAAGCAGGTCCAATATTTTGAGTGACAGCAAAGTTACAGAACTAGCTGGCCCGCTTCAACTCGACGTATGGAAAATTCCAAAATACCTACCGAGTGGTATTGACATTACATTAAAACTATTTAAAGCCCTTCCCCAATTCTATACTTGGCTACCTGCTGAAGTTAAAGGTGACAACAACGCTACTTATCAATTCAAGTTCCTAGAGGTAGTGCTTGTTTTGAGAAAAGTTGCAGTGTCCTCCGCAATTCTCAAGCAGCATGAAGATAACTTTAGAAAAGGAATGAAAATGTACATTCCATTGAAGGAGACGGAAATAAGAAGTGTAACTTTACCTAAAGGTGTTTTTGACATGCAGCTAGACAACGTATTTTTAAACAAATTACCCCAAAAACTATTTGTAACTTTCGTAGATGCTGACTCGTATTCCGGTATATGGCACAAGAATCCTTTCAATTACGAGCACAAAAACCTGGAATCTTTAACGGTTACTGTTGAGGGCGATTCTAATTTTTCAGAAACTATTTACGTGGACTTTGAAAATCATGAATATTTAGAAGCCTATAATTCCCTTTTTGGAAGTGTTAAGGCAACTGAGGACGGGAATAGATTAAGTAGAACGGACTATAAATCAAACGAAAATTGTGTATTTGCGTATGAAATCTGCTGTCCCACAACGTTGGATGCAAATACGCCAGCTCTTTTCGGGTCGATTAAGATCATGGCTAAATTTCGAACATCTCTTGCGGCTCCAGTGTTTCAAAACATGATTGAAATTGATAAGGATCGAAACGTGAAAATGGTTTTGTAAATATTTATTTCGTAAAAGCATTCGCCCGGATGTACTAAAAACACTTGATTGAGGGACTAACTCCTTCCCTCGACTTACGGGTCAAATATAGGGCACGGGCAGGGCCTTGCTGGGTAGTTTGGCGAGCGCGCTCAACCGTGAGTCAATTACTCTTGTAATTGATTAAACTTCAAGTGTTTTTTTTATTTTTTTATTTTTTTAACAAATTTTTTTATTACAATTTTATTTGCCAGTGCATTTTTACAATTTTATTACACATTTATTACAAATTACAAATTTTTATGCGGTATATAGTTGTAACTGCTCTGCATAAAATGAGCCTTGAATTATTTCATTTGACGCATCTTTCAAAATGTAAGTAATTGGTTTTGTCATTTTAACTTCATGTATGTAGAAAACCTCCGGAGAATACGTTTGTTTGAAACCTTTAGTAAACGTTGTTCGAAGTTTGCTGGTTAAAACGGGGTCCCCGACATTGAATTTTGGCTTAGCATATTTTTCATCAAAGTACTTTTCATAAAGTTTTTCCCACACCAGATGCTCGTTCTGTTTTGTCACGTCTCGTGGAGCAAATCCAGTTACAGATGATCGGGTGCCGTTGTACGAGCTTACAAGTTTTGGTAAAATATCCAAGTATTTATGTTGTCCTGTACATGTAAAGTATCGCTCTAAGCGCGTCTTTAGAGTTCTGACCGCGCGTTCAGCCTGTGAGGCTTTTGTTGTGTCAAAAGTAGAAAATCGAGTTACCCCATGCTGTTTCAAAAGCTCTGTTAATTTAACGTTAACAAATTCTTTGCCCATATCTACGTGCAGTCTCCTAAATGGTTTATCTTTGTTTTCATTAAAAATTTTTCGAAAAGCCGCAGTAACATCTTCCCCGCTTTTGCTCTTCAATGGATACACCCAAAGAAATCTTGAGAATCCGTCTAGTATAAGAAGCAAGAACTTCACGCCAGAGTTCTGCCTAGAGTACTTGCTCATGTCAGCTAAATCTGAACTCAGTGCATAGTGTAA
>JAQIVE010003306.1:0-17136 GCA_034698285.1 Sminthurinus bimaculatus | reverse complement strand
ACTTACCGTCTTGTGACCCACAGAATCACGCCATCGGATAAGGAAATTATAATAGTGTTTGATATATATATATTATATGTGTATGTTGACTAAATTCAATCTTGCAGGGTTCCTTTGAATTGGGATTATTGATTATTGAAAAGAATTTACTCAAAAACTTACTTTTACGAGTTTTTTTATTTATTCTAATGCTGGGAAACATATCATATGACGTCGCTATGTGATACGTATTTTTTGTACTCACATACCATTTGTGTATGCATTTAAAATGCAATAATATGCTTTTTGTTTTTTACCCCATTGTTTTTTGCCTGTTGTATTTATCTTATAAAACTGTGACAAAGAGCATGAATGTACTCAAGCAGCAAAGCCGTTTCCCTTTAAGGAATAAAAAAACCTGCCCATCGTATAGAAACAGGGTTACAATTTTAAATTGATTTGAAAATAAAAGAAATTTGGGAAAGTATGATGAGATAATTGATAGACACTGACATGAATCTACTTTTATTAAAGTGCAATTTCATTCCGACTTTGCGAATAATTGAGAGTTTTTGAACTTTTTATGCCTTTTAATATCGTGCTGTGTACACTGTTACACTCATGATATCATTCAAGATTTAGATGTGATAAAGTGTTCAATATTAAATATCAGTGCAACAAACTATTATCTCATTATCCATTTCGAATTTTAAGACAATGATATTTAGCTCCGCAAACTGCTATATTTATGCGCGTACCGAAATTTTACGGCCATGTTTATTATACAGGTATTTGCCAAGTTATTTGCAGACAAAGAGATCCAAACCCCGAATAACGAATAATTCCTTTTCCTTTTAAGTGTATTATTAATAATAATTATCAATAATTTTCCAGCAGATTAACATAGAATGTATAATTATTTTACATTCTATGTTAATCAGATTATAAGCTAGAAAATTTTCGTAAAACCTATAAGTGGAAGAATATATTTTCTACTTCCATTTCGTGCATGCAACTGTATAACCAGTGTATTATGGTGTGTTGTTTAGTTATATGTTTATATACGTATTTATTTACCCATCTCCAGTGTTGACAGAGACTGGTATACCTACACACATTTGAAGTGAAATACAGAGATAGACGCCCATCGACTTTACTATTTATAATTTTCATCTTCATATACGGACATAAATGTAAGCCTATGTCTATGTATCTGTAGTATGTATAAAACTTGTTTTTTTCTCTCTTTCAGGACGAGAAAGGATACCACTTGGATTCAATTACAATTGAGCTTCCTTTAGACGAGCATAATGTTGCTTTGGATCTACGACTGAACTGGTACAGTATATTAGACATACAATTAAACACTATGTTTTTCTTCGTGTGACCTTAGTTTTTGTATAGCAAACTTAATTGGTGCATCCATTAAAGTAGAATATACATGGTATAAATGGATATCATATGTTTTACATATGTAGTAAATAAGTATCCTATGGGTTTCTCGCTTATGATGATGAATGTAGAATAGTCAGTACACAAATACACTCACCCACAGTAGCGTAAAATTCGTAGTTTAAACATAGCAGTTCATTTACATTTTACATACATATGCATGTAGCATAGTGCAGCACTGTCTTTGCATGGGTTTTTCTCCCGGCTTTCAATCTCATGCTCAAAATAATCTAGCAGCATTTCAATTTTCAGATGTCTTTTCAACTAGTACAGGGTTGACCAAAAGTTCCCTTACAATGGTTTGGATCGCGTTAACTAATTGTGTGGCTATCGAATGTGTAATGAAACTACTAGCAAGCTAGCATGTCGAAAAAGGTTTATCATAATATGATGCATGATACTCCATCGATATGTACAGTATTGAGATTCTATGATAAGAACCCGCGGCGATGTAGCAGAAGCTTTGGCCAACCCTGTAAATACTTTAGGTTTTTTCTTTGTTAAGTGATATACGAGAAAACGATGCTCAAGTCAAAAGTCATATGTAGGAATTAATTAAAAGCCTCATGTTTCTTTTCTTTGTTGTTACTTTTTTCTACCCGTTTTACCCTGTATAAAATGAAATCAAGTATAGCGATGAAAATTAAACTCCAAATATCTTCAACTGCACAGAGTAAGAAGTAAGAACATTAAACAATGTATAATATGCGTGCGTCTCATGAAATATAATGGTTAATTATAGCGTATGTATTTGTAGCTGAACTTTTGTTCAGTATTTTCTTCTTCCACATGCTATGCATTTTCACTGGCCTTATAAATTGGAACGGCGTCATGTTCTTCTGCACTTGTGAAATAATAATAACGCCAAGCGTGTGATATTAGTCATGGGATTTTACTTTTTATTTTGTGTTTTCTCCGTTAAAAAAATATAACTAATGTATGGAACGAGTCTTGCTTCATTTCGTTGTATTAGTATCCTATTGCTTCTCGTCGTGCTGGTTATACTTTTATTGCTAATGCCATTAAATGAAATTATGAAAAATTAATTTTTGATGTTTCATTTTGTGTGTTATTTCCTAAATTTTCTAGGGACCTTATATCTCATGGATATTTTGAAAGATTTCAAAAAAATGGGGCTGACATTATAAAGCGGCCTAATGAAATGGTAAGATTTGTTTATATAACAAAGTCATAAAATTTTCGGACTGCTTGAATTACTCTGTATACATAATGTATAGTTTAAATGTAGAATTTTTGAAAAATATAAATGTAATGCAAAGGTACATGACAGATGTCAAGTATCTTTAAGTAGATGCTCTTACATTCTCAGTTTTCCGTTGATATATTTTGGTTCAGAGTTCAAAGTTCACTTGAATATTGATATAACTACACTCTCTCGTCGAGGATGAATAAAAGTATAATATGATTCCCAGTTTCAAGCAGTTTACATACGTAGTTTCTAGATTTATGTATCCTTTCAAAAATGTATTACCTATTCAATGAATATATTGAGGCCTGAAAAGCCTGAACGGTCTAGATTCCCTATTAAAAAGGATCGCTTCTCCGTGTCATTATACCCTAAACTTAAGTAAATAAAATGAACTTTTATGATAAGAAAAAAATAATTGAGTAATTTTCCTGAGAGTGACATAACTAAATACGCGTATGATCCGTCGCTGTTTACTTGCTGATGACACAGAAGAAAAATGAAGTACTATATAGTTTTACTTTAGGATGAACCAAAGAGAAAAAGAGATGTATATACATATTCGAAATTAAAAGGCACTGCATTTAAGTATGTATATAAGTAGTTGGAAGTTGGAACTATATGGGTAAAAATATGTGTAAAACACACATCTTCACGTCTAAGCGTTCAATAAGTTTATTTTTCTCTGTAGGTCAGTACTAAGTAGTGAGCACATTACTCTATAAAACACAATATGCACGTATTTATGTACTATACATTTAAAATAGTATATAGTATACAAAAATATGATATGTACTTACATAGAGCTGAAAAGTGTAGAGTGTAGCTTATGCATCCATTTTGTATTCTACAATGATGGTGATGTTCTGTATGTGTGCCTTATTGCAGACGGGAGAATTGTGTCACTATCAAGGAAAGATAGTCGGCCAGCCTCATTCTTGGGCTGCTATATCGACATGCAAAGGAATTAGGTGAGTTTCTTCAACATTAATAATAATATATAATTATTTCATTTAATTTTTCATGCGTATAATGCATACCCATGGTGTACAGTTTTATTCTACGTCTGACTCTCTGCATTTGTGGTACGGTTTTGAAGCTTCTGAATCTATGGCTCATCTTTCTTCCCTCTTACAAGGGCTTTTTTACTTTCCTTTGGCGACATTAATTCCAACTGCTATAGTATACGTACATAGTGTGCATACATATAGTTGAAGCTTCAGAGGTAGAAGAAGGAAGAATGTAGTACGCGCGAAGTCGAAAGTATTCTCAGTTTTCGCACATGTGACTCATTCGTCTCATTCTCGTAGTATGATGATACAGACTTTAAAATTTAGATTGGTATTTAACTATTATTGTGAAGTCGACAAAAATTGTACTATGCGATGCGAGAAAGATACCTAATTCTGGTATAAATCACTTTTTGAATACATATGCAGTGAAAGGCGAATCTGCATGTTTTTTATTTGTGTGCACTTTGTCATGAACATGTATGCACATAACTTATTCACTACCATTCATTGTATGTTTCTTTAATGTATTTACAACTGCATTAAGGTTTCAAGTTCAAAAGTAAACGTACAGTATATATACCTAATACCTAGTATGTATATTATATTACCATATAAGCTCAGAATTCGGACATTCTTCACTATAGTGCATTCAGCATAATATACAAAAAACTCTTTGTAGTACAGCTTTAATTAATATGACTCTATGTTATTAATATTAATTAACTGATTTGACTATATAATAAAGATGAACACGTGTTATGTCTCTTTTTTATCCCATTCAGTGGTTTGATATTCGATGGCGAGCATCTCCATCATCTGGAGCCATTATTATCGCAGCAAAATCATCAAGAGGCTAATGATTCTAAAGTAGCTGAAGTATTGAGCCCATGGGAGACGTTTCACTACAAGCATTCAGATTTGAAGAGGAATCTTACATGTGGTAATCACAAAATAATGGCTACATTTTTGTCAATACAAGTATAAATAGTAGATTAAAGCTACGTATAATAAGTGACACAGAATGTAATTTTAAAGATTTTAAATATGTTGGCCTTCATTTTCCTAAAGACCATTCTGAATCAGGAAATACGTGGGAATCGAATAAGATTGACCACCATGGTACCCAAAATCTTGTCCACAGTGAGAAAACTGAAGGAATAGCCTATGCTGGTAGAGCTGATGATTATTTGCCTCCAATTTCTATTCAAGCAAAACTTGGGAAGGTGAAAAAGGTAACGAAAAACTATTTAAATAACGAGTATGTTGTGGAAAAAATGAGCAAACGCAAAGAGGGGAGATTCACAAATTTTTTTTATTCAGGTTAAACGAGGAATTAAGACTGATTATCGTGAGCCTTTCAGTGTAAATCAAAAATCACGATATGTGGAGATGGTCATGGTGGTGGACAATAAAAAATTCAAAGAGCTTGGGGGTGATTTACAAGCGACAATCCGTCGTACTAAAGACATTTCTAATATTGTCAATGCGGTGAGTGTGCTGTATTATACATATGTAATATGTATAACCATTGATTTTGCATCTTGTACATTTACGATCTGTATGCACCTATATATATATAGATAGACATACATATACATAGTGTTTGAATGCATGATACGATTTCTGCGTGTGTGTATAAGAATGTGAATGTGAAAAGGGTGTAAAATCATACCGTATGTTCTAATGCACGCCATATGTAGATGAAGTCGAAGAAATGAGGATAAGTTTGTACATGTACCAAGTAAAACTGTTAAACTAATAATATTTTACCGTTCATGTGCTTTACAGTTGTATGCACCTTTGAATATCTTCATTGCATTGGTTGGAGTCGTCGTGTGGACAGAAGCCGACCAAATAGAACTGTCTGCCAATGGTGACGACACGTTAGCCAGATTTCTTCGCTACAGGAAGGAAAGACTTCTCACAGACCATCCAAATGATAATGCACAATTGTTAACGTGAGTGAAAGACAGAAAGAGGGAGAGTCTCGTATGTAAAAAAATGCAATGCACATAACAATGTAAAGGTTTCATGGGACGTGTTCATGTAATGATAGATAATTTGGATGTTTTTAAATGTATGTAAACACAGTGCTTGGGAATTTGAGAAAGGAGTGGTTGGTAAAGCGATGCAAGGTCCAATGTGTAGCTACAAATTTTCTGGTGGAGTGAATTCAGATTATAAAACTTTGACGGGAATAATTGCCACAACGATAGCACATGAGCTGGGTCATAATTTTGGACTCTCTCATGATGGAGAAGAATGCAAGTGTCCTGGGCCCGGCGGTCGATGCATAATGTCAGCTTCAACGAGGTTGTAATTTTGAAAAAAAGTTTCTATTAAATTTGAATTTTTCATTATAAAAATGGGTCCATCACCATCTAAAATAGTCAACAAACCTTGCACGGTATGCATTTATAACATAAACACTTGCTCTTTCCTTTAATTATGAACAGTTCAAATCGAACTACTCATTGGAGTTCATGTTCGTTAGAGGGTTTCGCATATGCCTTTGATCATGGAATGGACTATTGTCTTCGAAATAAACCCAAACGGTAATTGTAACATAATAATTATACATTATACATATGGTATTCAAAATATTTTATGCTCATTTATCCAACATATTATTATGTCTTGGACCAACGCTGGAAATGTTCTAAAAAATTCGAAACTGTAGTATTATTGGGGAGTCCTTTTGAAATGCTTTTTGGAAAACGGGCCTAAATTTCAAGAAAAAACATTTTCATTTTTCATTAAAATTTCTGATATTGAGTGGTCCCCAGCTTAAAAAATGAAGCAAAAAGTAGAAGCAATATCAGGAAAAATCATGTTGCCGAATTAAAAAAACTTTTTGGGAATTTTACAAAATTATTTCAAAGTTAGAACCCGACGACAGTACTGCTAAAATTGTTTATTTGCACTAATAAAAACAATAATTTTTTTTCAGGTTATTTGATGGCCCAACTTGTGGAAATGGATTTACGGAACCTGGAGAAGAATGCGACCCGGGCGTGGGTAATACTGAAAACTTCTGTTGCAATGCAGAGACGTGCACTTTACACAAAAATGCTTCCTGTGGAGCCGGATCTTGCTGTGATCTCTCGGTAAAATCCTTCTTGGTGTAAATTGCATTGATGTTATTAGTTGTTTTTAAAGTTATAATCCTCAAATTTGTCTTAACATTACTTAAAGACTTGTTCGGTCAAGGCTGGAGGAACAACATGTAGGCCGGCGTCAAATACATGCGATTTGCCGGAATACTGTACTGGAGAATCGGAATATTGCCCTGATGATGTTCACAGACTAGCTGGGTCGGAATGTGAAACTCCAAATGGCTTAGCATATTGTTATGAGGGAAAATGTAGAACACATACAGACCAATGCAGGTTATTACTATTCCTATATGTCAAGCCATTCATGTTACACCTTTTATGAAGCCGGTCGTTATTACTTTTCCTGATTTTAAAATGTCTCTAAAGTTGATATTTTACAAATTATAGATTACTGTGGGGACCCTCTGGGAATAATTCAGATAACTTGTGCTACCAAAAGAATAATAATGGAACCCGATATGGAAATTGTGGCTATAATATAACAACAGATAGATACAAGCAGTGCAAAATCGAGTGAGTTGGTTTTTTAAAAAGAAAAGATATTGCAAAATTGTTCACTTATCAAAATCAACTTCAAGCATTCATTTTTGACTCGTAATGACTCTTTTTAGGGATACAAAATGTGGACTTTTACACTGCAAGTATTACCATGAGAAACTTGAATTCGGATACGAGCCAGTAGCACAGCTTTCTTCCTTTTTCGTCAACTCTCTAGGCAATGTCCATCCATGTAGATCTGTCACTATTGATTTTGGTACACAAGATGTTGATCCTGGCCTAGTTCCTGATGGTGCAAAATGCGGAAAGGATAGAGTAAGGCTACATCATATTACTGTGTCATAAAATGTTTTATACTTTTCCACACAATGCTTTTGTAATTTTAAAGTCTTTGCTAATTAACTTTCCTGTATTCTTTCAGATGTGTGTAAACCAAAAATGTGTCACAACAGCATCAGTCATGGGAACTTTAAAATGCTCGGAGAGCTGTGGATCTCATGGTATTTGCAATTCTTTGGGTCATTGCCATTGCGACGATGGTTATGGTAAGAATACCCTTTATAGTGTTCCTCTATTTATACGCTCGCTTTGTATCAAACAAAATTAAACTAAACTACATTTTTCATTTTTGTGAAATAGGTGGTCCAACATGTTCTGATTCTGGATTTGGTGGTTCAATTGATTCCGGTCCGGCTGTTGACCCTTATGCTACATCAATATTTGCAAAGTCCCTTTATGTCACCTTCTTGGGCTTCATTCCTTTGATTGCCATCATCAGCTTTTACATTTATTATGCCAACGACAATATCAAGAAGTTGTGTTTGCGGGGAAAAGCAGTGACAAGACCATCGTAAGATAATTTGCTTATTTCACATATCACATACCTACATGTTTCTCATCAAAGGTTTTATAAAATTATGTACTTGGAGTCTAAGCAAATCATAATAATATTGTATACAATACGTATAATATATTATGTTTTATTCGTAGAAACCGAAATAACAATAAACCACAAGGAAACGGGAGTGTAGCCTTACGGACGCTGGACATCTCCAATCCTACACCTACAACAGCTAACAGTAACAACAATTCAAAAGTAACTCATCCCGATGATTTTTTTGGGAAGTACAAGGGATTCTCATTGGCTCCACTAAAACAATCACCGGATCAAAATGGAACTCATCAAGTTGCTGCTACAACAACTGTTTCAGAAATCAGTAAAAATTTCAACAACAACACTTCTCCACCGCTGCCCCCGCCACCACCAGTCTCTGCAGTGAGACCCTCAGTGATTGCAACAAATAATCACTATCCTAATCTTCGACCAAACAATATTTCCAGTAACAATGGAAATATACAAAGTGCAACAAATTCTAATGTTTTTTACTATTCACCAGTCCCTACACAGACAATCAGTGAAACTCTGGTCAAAAATCATAATGAAAAACCAACAATAAAGTCATACACTAATAGTTTCCTACAAAAGAAAGGAATAAGTTGGGCGCAGCCGGTTGCTCAACCTTTGCCAACAAATTCTCCTAATTCACCAGGAAGTGAGGATGAAGTTAGTGCAAATAGTAGTGAACATTTTTATGATAATACAGCAGCGATAACGACGATGAACAATATTGATTCAAGAAATCGTCAAATTTCAGATAGCTTGAATGAAAATGTTACTGATGAAAGGATAACAGCAACAGAACTTCATCAACAGACTTCAGTTCCTACAGGAAATGCTAATTTAAAGAGTAAAATGCATGGTGGTCAATCTGGTCCACGTCAAGCATTGTCCAGATTAGCCGGCGCGATTCCTTTTATGAGAAATTCGTTGAGACATTTTCATACGTCAATTTCCAGTTCTTCTACATCGACACCAGTCGCAGCAAGTGAAATAAATGCTGCTTCACCTTCCTCGTCCAATTCTACTGCGGCTTCAAACGTTGGCAGTAGTCATACTAAATCGAGTTTAAATCGTAAAAATTTAGAAATTTCTACTCCAATTTTACAAACTGATATTAGTAATCAGTCAGTGAATCAACATTTAATTTCCATTGTCCCGAAAACTGATGACAACAATAAGAGTTGTAATGCTCCTCATGAAGATGAACACGATTATGCTAATACTGCAACAAAAAAAACTAGCAAAGGAAGGTACGCTAATATTCCTTTGATAGATGAAAGTCCTGTGAAAACACCTAATCCTCCTTCCTCCACAACAACAACAACAACAATAAATACTACAACTACTGCAGCAGTCGAAAACAGTAAACAATGGCCTAAAAATATGCAGTTAGAAAGGATTAGGCCGGAAAATAAACAGACTGAAAGGAAACCTGTTAGAAAGGCCCATAGTATGATTCAACCCAATAGAAATTCTATTCATAATAGTAATCCCAACTACAATTCGTTACGCAGAGATAGGGAGCGTCCGAAATGTCCTCCACCGAAACCGCCAGATACTGCCACAATTACTTCCCCTTCTTCAGTAACATTATCGTCACAAGCCACAACGACGAATCCAACATCGGTACCAGCTCCACCCGCAAATATTTCAAATCCAGCTCCAACGATTTCACCATCCCCTATGGTCAAAAAAGCTAGAAGTGAATCGCCTCAACCAGCGACAGGAGCAACGTCAACGATTAGTAAAAATATTTTACGACCTACGGTAAACACCTCAAATATATCATCTATTTTAAAATTTTCGTTAGGAGGAGGTAGAAATACAACCAAATCCTCAACGTCTTCATCATCATCATCCTCTGATAATACTACTACAACTAATATTAATAATAATACCTCAATTCTTGGATTTTCTAAAAGCTTCAAAGGACCAGCCCCTATTGCAAAGTTTGAAAATGATCCTCAGTCGCCGACATCTCCTCCAAATGCCACAACCTCAACACCAGTTACCAGTCAAAATAATAATGCCGTAGACAATATTTATGATGAAATTGCAGAGACTAAGGATGATGTGTCAAAGGTAGAGGAGAAAATTGAAACGCTATCAACAGGTAGTTCAGAATCAGCTGGTGGCTTATTGTCAGAAATAATTTTCGAGATTCAAAATCGAAACAAGGAAAGTATCTATAATTCAGTGGATCGACGTAAGAAAAAGAGAGAAAACTTTTTAGCTAATAGAGATAAAGAGCAACAACAACAAAAGGACAGTGATAATAGTAAAAACAGCCAGTCTTTATCGCTGCAAGAAAAGCAAAAGTCCAATAACTCACAACAACTGGGGTTTCAAAGTAGCAATAATAAGTTGAATACAGCGGCTGTAACACCACCAACCACAGCAGCAGCTGTAACAACACTTTTATCCGCTCTCAAGTCATCATCTCCAAGATTGAGGTACAAGTCAAATATTACAAGTAGTAGTATTATTAACAATAGTCCCATCGTTAATTATAAATTGTCGAACCCTAATAACCTAACCAGTAATACTAAGAGTAGTAGCACTACTACTACTACTGCAACAACTACAGCGACAATTATTCCCAAGATAACGTCAACGACTACAACACCCGCTGCTTCAACTGTATTCAGTACTTTGAGTAATAACAGTGCAAAAACTGACTCGCAGCAGCCACCATTTAAGCCAATTATTCCTCCACCACCTATTGTAACCACGATTTCTTCGTCCTTGAAAGGAACGTCGAATGAATCCCCAGTTCAACCTTCCACCTCCACATCTACCTTGATTTCATCGATAGCTGTGTCCACGAGTAGTAAACCTACGTGTGCTGTCAACGGCATCCCAAAAGTTGTCAGTGTAGTTGGTGGAGTTACAACTTCCCCATGTGGCCCAAGTTATGTTGCAAAAATAAATTATTTTTCAAATTTGGGTGGTCATAGGACCGACGAACCTCGACAGATGAAGCCTTTAAATTCTTTAAATTCAACTCTCAGTGACCCTAGCAAAAGTGTTGTATCGAGCATTTATGCCCCTAGTAATATTTCCTCTACTGAGCCCGTTCATTTATCAACTATAAGGCCAACATATGGACGAACTTACAGTAAATTGAGCACGGATGGAGCTGATGAGCATGGTGAACCTGGAAATCATCATTTGGCAGGAATTTACTCTCCAAATTCTAATTCCGACTATGCAACTCTAGGAAAGAATAAGGGCAAAAAAGTTCTTGAAGATATTAAACCACCACCAGAACCACCTCAACTTCCACAAACTCAGCAACAACCCCAACAACAAGGAGGATATAAACCCTTTAACTCGTATTTAAGTAACAGGCCTTTAACTTTTTCTACATTTAGGCCAAAGTCAAGTCACACAAGTTCTGTAAATTCGTCTAATTTAGCTAATAATCCCTCGCCTTCTTCCTCTTCTACGTCGTTATCCACGTCAACATTGACAACCACCACTACTTCTGCCAACACGATTGCTGGACTAAATAATTCGGATGCAAGTAAAAATTTAACAAACCGCCAATCAAATTTCGGATTAAATTCGAGTCCAATTACTTCTTCTAAAGTTTCTTTGTCAATGTCAACTCCCAAACCTGTTAGTGTCAGCACAACATGCTCTATTACAACGAAACAGCCATATGCAATCGGAGTGGATCGGGTCAAAGGAGTCAATGACAATGTTTTGCGTAGCCCAACTCGTGTAGTACAATGAAAATAAATATCTAGAAGAGAAAAGAGCAACAAAACCACACCAATAAATTGTATAGTCAATTTCGAAGGATAGACTATTGATGGCTATTTTAGTACTACCGCTGGGACATTGTCACAACAAAATTAGTCAACATATAATATTTGAATTTTAATGATTTTTATAATAGCACATAATATATAATAATACTACATAATATACACACACACAAAATATTCTAATGTCCTATTTACTATTGATTCATCGCAAGCGTAAAACCTGTCAACTTAACACTTAACACTTAACTAATACAAAATGTAGTTGGGTAGTTTATTACATTAGAAAACATTAGGCCCTATAAAATGTCTAAAAACCTTATTCACCGAAAATGTCGCACCCTGATTAATATGAAACCAAAGGATTTTCTAGTAAAAAAAACATGTATTAATTGTGTATATATATCATATATTGTTGTTTAATCATTGAGTACGTGTATGTGTATAGGGAGCAAACTATTGCTAAAACGTTGTATATTTGAATATTATACGATAACTATATAAAATATATTTATTAATTAATCGGTTTCGTACATGTTGACGAGTTTAGCTCATTTTGCACTGATAAAAATATATAAAGATGTTATGAATAATAGTTATTGTTATTATACTTTCCGTTTTGAATGATGATTTTGCTCAAAAAAAGAAAATTAATTTGTCCATGAGGCGTTCCCTATTTTTCGTCTCAAGTTTCTCACTCAAACGCATATGAACATTAACTACTAGCGGAAAAAAACATATTGGTTTCAGTAATGCACACGCTATGTTGTAACAATGTAACGTTTCATGTAATTTGAAACAAAAACGGGTGCAGAAAAATATCGATATAAAATAATACCTATTCTTTGCTTGTTTTTTAATGGGTTTTATAATTTTGGTACATTCTTTTTTACAATAATAAGTGAAATACATGCTATAATATTATGAGTAAAACGGTTTGAATTCAAAAATCTATGATCTCCTGTAAACTGTTAATGGATCTTGTTTTGCTTTGGATATTAAGTTTCTATTAGTAATTTGATGAAGTATAGAGTATAGACTACAACGTGTCGATTCCACTTGACTGATTGTGAGATAATATAAAATAGAGTATAGTTTTTAATACTTTTTATAAGTCAACTAAATAATGTAGAATTATTTAAAAATTTGCAAATCAACAAAAAACTACTTAGGCTGCTAAATACATTTAAGCTTACTGTGTGTAAAACACACAGGATAACGAAATGTTTTTTATTACATAGTAATTTCTTAAAATGCGAACAAATTTTTGGTTGAATGAAGAGAACCTTCTACTGGGAGTTTCCGATCTTCGAATAGTCTATATTAAATGTACTATAATCTTCCTCATAAAATGTAAAACTCTATCTACTCTGTCCTACTCGTTATGTATATGTACATACTATATACGTCATGCACCTTGGAAAAATTTAATGATATTACTGCTACAATGTATTGTACGACATATACGTATAAAATACTTGACTATACAAACATGTTTGCTATGATGCTACACATTTTCTTCTACAGCCGTATGTATTTATAGTACTTTTTTACTTTAATTACCGCATACATTCTATGTGCACATAGTGCAATAGGTCCCAACCCGATGCATAAACTGTAATTTTTGTTGCAGATGTAGATTTTTTCTACAGGCAGCAACGTCTCAAAAAAATGTACATCCTTAAAAAATGTACCATGGTATAACATACTTACATTTTCTCATCGGGTTAGGACCTAATGACTGAATATTTTATCTATATTAGTTGAGCTATTAGAAATGAGTAACTTTCTCACATTATACATGGACAATATTAACATTTCGATTGTTCTCCTTGGAGTAAACAATTTCAGGTCTACATTTACTGTTTGTTTACTTCCGCTTGTCTACAGTTCTTGGTAAAAAAATAATGAGGCAATATATATTCTGTATGTGATGTTCTGTTGTTCAAGTATTCCATTAATTGTGTAGAGTGATTGTGAAGAGTAAAGAAAAAGCAGATGTGTAGTCATTCGCAATATCATAATATACCTCATTCACTCTGTTTTTTACCGCTTAAATAGACTGTTTAAGTACACGCTCAACAACAATAAAAGTAAATTGTATTTATTAATGGTGTTTTTACGCTTCCAACATTTCTTTTAAGTATGTAGACATGTTTGATGCACAAGATTTATACTGCCGGAATCGAGGTTTCCTAAGATTAGATGTTAGATCCGATGAATAATTATAATCATTTTTTTTATAAAATAGAGGTAAGATCGATTTTGGCAACATTAATGCGGCTACATAGTTTGTAAATGTAATAAGTATGTAACACAATAATATTATGTGTACGTACTACGTACTGCGACAGCGAGTCACATTATAATACGTATTAAAGGATTTGATTAAGAAACAACTTGAAAATAATTAATGCGCATTATTTGTATTTTTTCATATAGAAGTATGTAAAGGTATACAGTAATTGGAAAAGTGCAATGATGCAATTAGCTGGCAACCATGGCGTCAATAGTCAATATACTCTAAGTATCATCGTGAAATCAAAAGTCCAGAATGAATAAATTTGCTTGTCGAAATGTGGTAACGCCACAAAATACTGGTTAGGCTTTAATGTGTATTTCCTTCCTTTGTTTACGTTTTTAGTTTACAGACAGTTTACGTTCGCTTGTTAAGAGACATGCCACATGCTTTGATGTTACGATCAAAAACAGATTAATTTTTACCGTATAAGCTTACTACTAGCTTTATAATAAGCAGTGTTTTCATCAATGTGTACGTATTACAAATACGAGCTCTAATCATTTGGAGAAACATAACTGGAACCGAAAAAATGAATTGTCATGTCACATACTTAAATTTAAGCTGAAGTAGGCCTCATAATCTATATTAAAGTCTTGACTGCCATAAATGATTACAAGTGCAGTTACTATGTGGATGAAGCATGAAGTATGTAGCGTATGAACGAAAATATAATATGTATTATGTTTAAACAGTTTCTAATTTTTTAACACCATGTATTCACTAAAACTAAAGGATTCATGTCAAAGGAAATAAAATTCAGATGATTAATAATTAATTGCAGCAAAATTATCTCACAAACGGACGATCATATAACAAATTGATTAATCATTACTCAATTGACCAATTTAACCAGTGACAGTCGTACATTCTCGGCTGGTTAGTTTTTAGACTCGTATAACATAATATACTTGTATAATATGTTATATGTTGTAACTTGCAACATAACTTTAGATTTCTATTTATCCTACTACTGAATCAGTATGTCGACGGCATTTTGAATTTTGAATGCATACGTTAGAGCAAAGCAGCTTAGATCTTGGACTACTAATCAGTACTCAAGCCGAAAAACAATTTGAAAAAGGCTGAATAATGGCCAATGATAGATAATACGATTTATTTCACCTTGTCTCATCTACCAACGGATAATCGGCATCGGATAAGACCAAGTTGATAATGATGATCAAGTAAACTTTTACCAGCCCAACCTGCAAGTACGGGGCTGGATCAATATGAAATGATCATTGATCTGAAGCAGTTTAGATAGAACAAAGATGAACTTATTGCATTGTAGAATGGCTCAAAGCAACATGCTGCGCAAGGACTCAGGCCATTCCCTTGAAGGAACTAGGAACGGCAAGACAGTGAACACAACAAGTCGGAGTTTTCCAGATTTTGCAACATTTTTTACGTTCGTTTTAATTCGCCAGTAATTCTTTAAATGAGAATACATATCAAATATGCTGTAATTAGCAGAAAGGCTATTGTGTTGTGTATCAGGGGGTATCCTACTTATGTTCAAGCAAAGCCATTCTGTGTAGTTTTTTTATGGTTGAATGAAGAAAGTCAGCTTTTGACATTCTGGGGTTGTCTTGCAAAGTCGTGTAAATTAGGTTGATCAGGGGAAGCTTCAACCAAATGGATACAGTATGTTGTAGAAAACAAGTTGCAAGTTCAGCTTCACCAGGTTTCATATCTATCCCTACAACGGTCCCAAAAGGGCGAAAGAAAAAACTTAATTTTTTGGTTTTTTTCCGAATTGAATTTTATTCCTCAAATTTTTTAAATGATACAAATAGCAGCAAAAGTCTGTTCGGTCTGAAGATTATTAAGAGAAGCATCGATTGGCACTATGGTTAAAAACATCCGACATCGTTCGGTGGACTTATAATTAAAAGATGTTTTCCATAAGAATACATGTGAATCGATATTGTTGAAAATTGAGATCCTTTGCCTCAAGTTTAAAAATCTGCCAAAATTAAACTCTTCGACCGATATTTGTGAATCACTACCACGTAGTAACTGACACATTGCTTAGTCACAAGCACACACGGATTTTATTTGAATCCCGTGTTTTCATGCCGATACTGACAAAAGAAGCTCGAAATCCGGGTTTTCCGATGTTTTGCGTTCCATGCATTGCTACTCCCAGACCCTTCAATAGAATGAGCTGAATCCTTCCCAAGCATGTTGCTTTGGACCAACCTACAATACGGTGAGGTCACCTCTGTTCTACCTCAACTGCTTCATACCAATGATCACTTCATGTTGATCACACTACGTATGTATTTTATTAAAATAAACGAAGAGGGCGAATTCAAACGATAATCTAGCCTGGGTTTCAAAAAGAAAAGGCTGAATTCAAAGGCCAACCCGATGTATATTTTTGATAGAATGCAAGCGAATGAAAAGGCAAAATTTATAAAAAGGCCAATTTTGTGTGGGTTTTTCAATAAAAGCAGGAGATTTCAAAGGCTTATTCAAAGGCTATGATTTTTGAAGAGAAGCAGGGGAAGATTCCAGGCCAAATACCGCGTGGGTTTTTTAAAAAAGCTGTGGAATTCAAAAACAAATCCCGTTTGGATTTTATAAAGAAAGCGGATGAATTCAAACAATTCCGCGGTTGTCGGATCCGATTCGTTTCTGCATATTCATGAACTCCGACAGCATTTTGTTTCTGCGTGAACTCTTAACCACAGAGTCGGTATACAACAAAATCCAGCCTCTGTGGTAGACTAAAATTTGGACGCCGCTTATAGATATTTATGCCGGAAGTTGGCATACTTTTGTAACATGCTTCTTCTGATGGACTTCGGTACAGATTTCACATATTTATAGCTAGCCAAATTCTAAAATCTGTCAATTGTTGACATGTTTGACATGCTTTTCTAAGGTATCATG
>JAQIVE010003305.1:0-17147 GCA_034698285.1 Sminthurinus bimaculatus | reverse complement strand
TTATAGCTCCATTCGAAAACTTTAGTGTACAGCTAAAATTTTTGTTTTTCGACCATAACTTCTAAGCTATGGATCTGTACGTTTAGCCCTTGAGGCAAAAAGACTTATTTTTTTACGTAGAATTTGAAAATGTGAATAAAAAATTTTTTAATTTTTTTTCCTATGCTTCAACATGGGAATACATACTAAAAATTTTTTTAAACAATTAAAGTTGTTGGACCTGTGCTTCAGTGTCCTAGGACATTTGCAAAAGGTCTTATGTTCGAATCTCCGAACAATTGGCCAAAAAAACCGTAAAAAATAAAGTATAAGTACACCATCGCATTCGGATTTTGTAGAGCAGGTAAAGTATACAAAAAGTTCTTCCAAATAAAATGCCAACATATTACATATTATATATCGCTGTTTTAATCATTCATTATTAGTTTTATTTCTTTTCTCAATAAAAAGCTTTCTTGCGCATCACTTTTGACCACAATTCCTTGTAATTTTTATCAGATACATGTTATGTGTATATATTTTTTGTATAATATATAATAATTTAATAAGTATAATATAGCTTTCTTTCTACTTGTTTTCCTCGTAGCCTCTGACTTTGAAGATGAGCTTTCAAAATTTTTATAATTATTATTTACATTAGTCGTTATCTAGAAGTCATAATAATAATATATTCTATGTTATATTATAGTTGTTAGTTGTTAGTAGTAGTATAATAATATATAATAACTTATACTAACTAATTAATTAAATGTTAACTATGTATGGTATATAACAATCATCTCATTATCATACTTATGTAGTAATGTAGGTATTATGTCTGTATAATAATATGTAATATATAATTGCACAGTAAACAGCACAACATGATATTAGTAATCATTATTGGGCTGTTTACTTTAAAATTACATATATATTTTCTGTCTGTCTGTCTGTATATATATAGTCTGTATTATTTAAAGGTTTTGCTTGTATAATATCGTAATAATTATTACACAAGTGTATTACTCGACGTTGCCATGAATGTATTATCAATCGACATCATAAATCCTTAAATAGTTTTTGGTTTATACTTTTACTCTCCTATTCTTTATTCTCAAACCTATGTTATAATATGTACTTAACTTAACTTATCGTTAGCTGTCTTCTATTACCATTTTGTTATTCTTTTATGTTTTCAGTGTCATTTTTAGTGCACTATAAATGTACATATTATATCATCATACAATAATATTCGTAGTTCAATATGTATGTGTGTCAACTAAGTATATAATTTTTTTTGAATGTTGTATGTAAATATGTAGTATGCACCCACATAATATATTATACGTCTTTATTTTTCAAAGCCCTTTTATATTTTTGGCTTTGGATTCTGTCTGTCTGTCACTTTTCTTTTAGTTTTACTAACAGTATATATACATGGTTAGTATTATTTATTCAGGGTATTTTTCTTGAACGTTATAGTATTAACTACGATCTTAAAACTACGTTTTATCTTACTTCTTTTGAATCTTGAATAGTATAATATTTTTCACATAACATTATCTTAACTGTAAGATAATTAAATATATGGAGTAATACGTGAGAGGTGAGAATGTAATATATTATTAAATATTAAAAACCACAAACGATACTATAGTGTCATTATTGTATTGTACGTGTATAATGTAATGAATAATGAACTTATGTGTTTCTTTTTGGTAGGTAAACCAGAGATGGATACTTTTTAAATAGAAGAGAGAGTGACTGAAAACTTATTGTTAATTATTTTATGTACACACTAACTTTCACTCCGACTCGTTTATGTACCACTTTTCTTATACTTTTAGTAGGATTTTGACCTTGACTCCGAAAAAACTTTAAGATCAAATTCAAAATACTGTTTCAAGCAAGAAAATGATGGGGTACAGCATCAAGTTTCAATGAAAGCTAATTGTAATTTTATAGTTTATAGTTTATACAATACATCTCGTCCCAGCCCTCAAACCTCAAACTGATTTCCGTTTTTTGTATATATTCTGTATAGTCTTGTGTGTATATGCTAAGAGTGTTGTACATAATTAGCTGAATAATAATAATCATACTGTGTTAACAATTATTATTTGCAATTATTGCTCGTCAAAATTTCTTAAGTCTATACAATAATTTGTATAATATGCTAGATAAATTTTACAACGGCATTTTAAAACTGTGTTTTACAGGGGTAGAGATAGATATATTATTATGTTTTACACATAACCATCAGGGATGAATATTGAAAATTATGTGAGGGGAATAGTTGATAAAAAAAGGTTGTGCCAAAGAGTAGGAAAAACTGAATTTACATAAATTTTCATCTTTTAACTTACATACTTTTGGGATGAGTTAATATTCTGAAGTTCATGAATCGCATACACATCTTACCTATCGTGAGATTAAGATTTGATCAAAGATCAATGCGTATTTGTATAGTATCTCTGATCTATATTAACTACCGTCCAGAATACAAACGAGACATTTTTTTCTTCAACAATACTATATCTTCCCATTTCTGAATAATTATCAAATATCTAATTTGTATAATAGATAAATGTACAAACGCATTTAAAGTTTGAGAAATATTTTCTACACAGATAACACTATGAATATTGAATTTCTGTATAAAAATGCTGACCTTGTATGTGTAATAAAATGTAAAACTGCCTGCTTATATATTTGTTCTATGTATGTATGTAGTTAGTATGTACGTATGTCTGTGTGTATTGTATATTGCATATAAAGTGTGTTTTTTCACGTTTCTGGAATGAAAGAAAATCTCAAAATGCTTGTAATCACAAGTCTCAGTGCCAGGTGTAGATTTCAATATTATCTACTCTCCATTTTTATTGAAATGGTGATCCAAATTTTACTTTCTCCATGTTAGTAGATGGCGTAAGTAAAATTTGGATCACCATTTCATTAAAAGTAGAGGATACATAGGAAATTGAGCTATTTTGTGCATAAAATGCACTCGATACACGTTGTTTCCATAGCCACGCCGTTTATCAAAAGCATTTTATGCACAAATACGCTCAATTGTAGATAGAAGTTTTCCTCAGAATAAAAAAACATACTGAACAAAGGTACAGAGATTTACAATTAGACAGAGTGACATTCAATTTCAAATTAGGAATATTATAAAATAATATGTACATACAGAGAAATGTAGAGGTACAAACGAAAGGTAGGGAGAGAACAAACATTTTAGGGGACTATATCTACATGAAAATAGAGAAATAAAGTGCTTTGAGGAAACGAAACGGGCTTCGAGACTGTGGGGCATTATATACATATGTATATATTACACAATACAAGCATAATGTCTGTATTATATAGGATCAAGTCAGCCTGTGTTAGTAAATATAATACCGACATACTAGATAAATACAATGCATACAAAATAGATATACACTGTTGATGTTGATATCCCAATCTTTGCCTCTCTTGTTTGCTGTCTCTTTTCTCTTTCCGACAAGAGTTTGTGAGCGACACTTGACATTATCGTAAAGTGAGAGAGTCATAAAGATTGTCGCAGTCATCAACGGGAAAGAAAGAATGTTATTTGTATATTGTACATGCACAAAACTTATCATGGTGTATACATGTATATTATAGAAAAAGAAGAAAGAAAATGAAACTTTAGGAAAGGACACGAGGAGCGGACACAGTTGGATTTAAAATCCAACAACGACAACAAGAATGATAACCATACTGTGCATAAGCACTTTGTGCATTGTATAAAAAGGTCGTACTTTCTCCTGGTTCGCAAAATGTACAAGTGTGTGCAACCTCGTCGACCTCGTCCCTTTCTCTTTCTCCATGTCTTCAAATAATGTCCAGAGGATTTCCATCAGAATACAGGGGAAAAACAAGGACAAAGATTCACCAGGAGCAGAAAGGGGGAACATAAATCCTTTTATACAAAGTAATTTTTAAAAATGTTTCCTCAATCCTCAAAATCTCTCCCTCACTTTCACTTTACGATTTCTATTGTAGGTAGAATTAGAGAAAGCAAGAAGAGAGGGCGATTGCTGCTGCACGGCAAGTGTACACTATAGTATAATATACATACATGGTCTATGTAACATAGATGGAAAAATAGTAGGGAAGAGTCATAATAATATATCTATAATGTATAAAAGTACGGCATCAAGTCACCTTTTATGTGACAATAATATAAGTACAAAATGTGTAAGTAAATAAGATCATAGTTATTCTTGAGCTTTGTTTTTTCCTTCTCATATACACAAAAAGTGCATTGGGCTTTGAATTACTTTCAATCAAGTCTAATTTTTTCATAAAGCAAAAAACATATCATCTGATTTATATAAATAGGTATGGAAAGAGACAGTATGTCGTTACATAACTATGGGACAATCTATACAATACTGTGTATCGGTACTTTAAATATTAGATATATTATACAATACATAATAGCATTATGCATAAAATGGATAATGGAATGAATAATCTTAAAAAGGAAAAAGAAGATGGGGATAAAAATATGATTCTTACTTAAGAAAACGATGAAATGGTATACATAAGTGATAAAACTTGAGATGGAAAGAGGAGTGAAACATTTGAATACAGTGAAATTATACACCAAATATTGTACGTACATATATACATAATGTCGAAAGACTATAATGTCAATTTGTCCTGGTTCATTTACGTTCACAAAAGCCTCTCAAGTGGATATAATGTAGTATGAAAAACAAGTCAAGATATTTTATGTGTTGAAGGGAGACGCAGGAAAGATTCAGATAAAATGGAAATGTTATTGACACGTCAAAAGTAAAAGAGTCCTTTTAGTCCTGTTTGTCGTCTCTTTGTCGGTTATTTTTTTCCTTCTTTCATCAGGAATTATTATGTTGTCTACTCCCTAGGATGTAAAGATAATAATGTTTCAAAAAATTTTACGACTCGATAAAAATTTCAATTTACACGTCAAACCACTATCACAACCAACTTTCACTTACTCTGCCCATATTAATAGTGCATGGAAGAAAAGTTGGAGTTGGATGTATTTAGTCAATGATGTCAAGTCAATGTCATCGTTAAATGTATGTATTCAAACTCATTGCGGCGTAAAGATCCTTAATTTTGATAAAAAATCATTACATATCATAGAGATATCATAATATGTTGCTTCGTCTGCATTTGTAATTGTAAATACTTAATATAAAACATATAACATGTATCGCATATTTTCAATTATAAGTTTAGAGGCAAAAACACTGGACATAGAAAACAACTACTCAGCAAGCTGAGCGAACTAATGATAAAAGTATATGACGGGATAAAGATGATGATGACCTGTCTAAAATTTACGAGTTTCCTGTCAACATCTTTTTTCATTTGTATGTTCTACATATGGGAACAAAAACAAATGAATGCATGTATGTACAATGTACATGCAGTCAGATCTAAAACCTAAAAACTAAATTTTCACCCACATTGAATACTTACTACGAATGAGTCAATCCGAGCCGGACGTCGACAAATTCACCCAAAGTGGCGCTCAATCACCAATTAAATCCCACACAAATGCTTCAACTTTTCACAAAAACAAACAAATTTTGTCGTTTTGTTAGACATACACTTGTGTGTATAGTACTTTAGTACAACTGGATGACCAATGTGCAGTACTTTTTAATTATATTGCATAGTTTCACGCGCTAGAAAATTTTGGGAAAGAGCAAACATAAACATAGAAGTTCATGCAATAGTATTATACCTATGTATATATGTATGTAATATCTCTGCATCTATGATGTGTTTATATGTATAGATAATATAAAAATAGTCCCATGTAAATTACATTGCTCACAGTACGACAAAGAGTGGGAAAGAGATATATAAAGTAGTACATCTATGAAAGTAAAGGAGACAATGACAACGGCAATGTAAAAAGTTGTGCGATCCCATTAGTTTCTATATGACCCGACAACTATGTTCTATTTTTCTTCTTCCTCGTTTCTCTCTATCTGCTTGAGTGAGCCTGATCTCTGTTTCTCTCTTGACTTATCCAAGTTTATTGAGCCCCAGCAATTTAATATTATTTCCCTTTCCAGAAATTAAACTCTCCTCATACTCTTTCCTCTATGAATAATAATTTTTTGGCATATACTTACATATATAGAACCTGTGTGGATGTAATAATATGTAATATGTACTATCAAGTTTGAGCTACCAACATCATAATATCAACTGATTTCAAATTTTTACCTGCATGTACAGAAATTTTCAAAATCGGAGGAAAACTGATGTTTTATGTAATAAAAAAAGGAAAGAGGTCACAAGGAGCCAACATCGCATGTACATGACCCCTTAAATACAATTAAATGCAATCAAAACTAGCTGCATGAGCTGCCGTACCGTCAAGAACTTAATCAATACAGAGTGTTCTCTTGATTGATCATAACCAGACTACACAATAAGTACATATATACATGTGTACCTAAATATTTGAGGTAAAATAACCAAGGAATAATACTAATACTGTCGATACTGTTAATGAATAGAATTTCCTGTCTAAATTTAACTTTATTTTACTAACTATAAGTAATAATATGCGTGCATGTTAATTTTTTAAACTATATTACTTTTTCCCTGCATAATTGTTGATGGATTCAAATGTACGCTTTCGTCTATATTCATAAGTATATTATTATATAGACAAAGACAGAAAAAACAAGAAGCAAGAAACTCGTAATGAAATAGCAAAATGTATTGTGTATTTTAATACTGGTTGTGTTTGTGGAAGAAGCTGTATATTATATTGTGTATTTATATAATACTTAGGAATCTTACATTTTCATCATCATTGACTTTTGATCCTTTCTGTATTCTGTATACGCACAAACATACACTTTACGTATATAAAAATGCCTGTAGCTGCATGTATGTATAGGTGTGCAGGACGTAGTATGTTTACGTATGTATACTTCGTTTATCCTTTGGGGATTATAATCATCAATTTTCAGTCAGGTCTGTCTTTAAGATCACAAGCGAGAGCCCCAAGTTTCAATAAGAAGGGGTTAAAAATAAATCCATGGCACAAAAGCAATAGTAATAATCCTCCTCGTCTTTCCATGTTCTTCTCTTCACTCCTATACTCTCGCCTTCATATATATTGCTTTACGACAGTCTAAAGGAAAGGAAAAAATGATCCATATAGAAATGGACGTTATTAGAAAAGAGAGAAATAGAAAGACAAAATACGGGGAAAAAACCAGAAAAGCGGAATGAGTGACATCTAAAGTAAGTGCAACTTTAGTACATTATAGTTTGCGGTCACTCGTTCGTTTTTTTAGGTTCATGTAATATAGATATCTAATATCTATGTATTATGTAATACAAAGATATATATTTCATAATATATCAATACAATATAGAAATTGTTTTGGCGACAGTTGTCCGCAATCAATCTACTTCTATTCGAGATAGCAATTTCAACCAAAAAAATTGTTGCAACTTTTTATGCCACAAAGTGTAACAGTAATATGTTCTTAAGTGTACAATATATTGTAGGTATTCATTTTTACGTATAGACGGGTTTTCTTCTTTCTAAACTTATCGTAAGTAGTATCTTGTCTGTGGTTGTGATTTTGATTAGAATGTTGTTATTAAGGTTGAGGTACGCAACAAAAATTTGATCGGTTAACGATTGCTCTGCTTACAGAGCTGGAGTCGACTTCAAGATTTCAACAACGATTGAACAATTTCGAGAGAAAACTTTATATTACTTTGAGTACACTCGTGAAGATTTGCAATACGTATAATTAGTATGTGTATAATATAATTTAGATTTTATATTTAGATTTGTGTTGTATTAAGTAGGATTATATGGCTAAAACTTGAAAAGAATTTAAATGACTGGATACTTTTTCTCTGACATGAATCCGTTTTGTTCGTGAAATTTCCACGACATTTCGTTTCGAGGAACTTGAGGAAATTTAATATTGAGTGTAAACTGAAAAGTCTAAAACAATATAATGATACTATAAACTTGATACTAAACTTAATACTAAATACTCGCACCACTTTCTAAAAAAAATTCCAACGAATTGTTGACCACCAAAATGTTTTGCTGTTTTTAATGTTCTGAACATAACAGTATAACTAACTCTATAAATAAATATGTTTTGCTCGCACTGTAACGTTTTTGTTCGTTTGAGGTACACAATAACGAAAACACAAAACTGACACAGAATCACTGTGAACACTGAACAAAATTCATTAGTCACCGGCATCGGTATATTACAGTGACAGTATATAACTATAAATGTTTCATCTGGTAGAAACCATAACATCCTGATGGAGGATTTTGTTTTTTCCAAGAAAAAGAACAAAAAGGCAGAGTTGAGAGTTGTTGCTGAGATTTCTTTCTTTGGTTGAATTCGGGTTTTTGGTTGATGGTAAGACTTCAGGTAGCCGTAAGTTTGTTTCGTAATATATTATTATTATATATGTATATGTTTATATAATTATTCTCATTATTTATTATTATATATTTTATAGAAAAGGAAAGTTAAGAAGAGTTTCTATTTGTATATATAATATATTTATTTATTTATGTATAATATATTACATATATGTACGTATGAATACATATATTAGTACGCGAATAAAGAGTCCACTAGAAAAATTAGTCCTTCAGCATATATATACCAAACTGATTTCACTTATTACTGGGCTGTCTCTTTTAGTAAACCCACGAAACTGGAATCCTATAAAAACACAGTAAATAATGTAAGTAATTATTATGATGTATGTTGTCAAAGAGCATGTTAAAATGTAAAACGAAAGTGATTTATTTTATGTTATACATAACGTTTTGTGTGTAGTGAAGTAAAATACTTAGCTATATAGAAAAAACTGCACATACGGTAATCGTAAGTGCACAAAAAAATTAAACACTGACAACAGTTATCTTACCAGCAAGGAGTATTGTGGATCTTCTCCATTGTAGCTGTTAAAATTAAGTAAGAGGATAATTTATTGATTATTATTTTCTTTCGACTTTTTGGTCCATTAAAGTTTTAATGCATTGTTTATACAACGAATGGAAATAACACACTTACTTTCTAGTATAGAAATGGTTTCTTCGATGTCATTGTTTACTATCACCATGTCAAAAAGATGGCCATAAGCCCTCCGAAGAATTTCTGACTCTCGGACTAGTCGCTCTAGACTCCCGTCAAACTAAAACATAGTAATTTATTTAGAAATACATTATAAAATGCGTACTTATGATATAACATATTTTGATACACGATACAATGTCACAACAATAAATCTTTATTTTCCCCCAACTCTTTCCCAACAGAAACAAGCTAAAAATGCCGTCGTCCTCTAAATATCCCGTTACGCTACAAAAAATCACAAATCAGGATCAACTCGTTGGGCTTTGATGAAAAAACAAAGGAAAGACTTTATATAAATGTATCCATGTCACAATGACATATATTTCTTGTCTCATTTATCAAAATTCTGGCTCTTGTACTCTTATACTTGTGTAGACATAGGTACATGCATGTCTAGTGAGCTATATACTCTTATTCGCTTAATATAAATTTGAATGTACTGAATCGATTTTTTTTCAGCGTTTTGTTTCGTTTGATTTTTAAATACAAAGGTGGTTTAAAAACATTTTATGTTCGTAACTAAACTGTCTACCTCGAGTACAAACACATGTGTATTATTTTAGACAGGATACCGTCTATGGCAGCATATAAGTATATCCATTATCCATCCTTTCACTTTCCCCGTCTTTAACTTTGTCATGTTACAATTGAATTGAATGACTCTTGTCGTATAAAAAACTATTTTATGACTTCGGAGAATTTTTACTTGTATCCAGTTTCTAATGTCCTGGAGCACAATAAAGTGATTCATGTACATTTTATACATGTATTTCAATACCCTAAATATATTAGCCACATCCATATAATATATATTTTGAAAGGAAAGCCGTCAAAAAAATTTGGTTTCCGTATCGCTCTTTCTCCCTCCAGTTATTGTACACGTACAAAAAATGTTGTGGTTTTTGTGAGCTAAAAGCTCGAAAAAAGTTATCATGGATAAGTTAAACCAAAACTTTGTCACAACTTTCAGAGTTGAAACCGCGCAGGCAGAAAAAAAGAGGTAACAGGATAAAAAAAAGTAGAGAAAAGAACAAGAAACCTTAAAATTATAGTTAACTTAAAGGGAAACAGAGTCAAAGGGAAGACTTACATCGGCTACAGTGTTGAGAGCTGGCGCGGCGATGAATACGACAAACGGTGCGAATTCTGAAGGGCAAAAATAAAAAAAAACATGAGCATTAATAAATATTATATTGACCTCATCACAATTTTGTATACGTTTCTATATGTAGGTACATATTATACAGTAAGTAGGGTCAGAAATATTATGCTTTTTTATTTTTCCAACGGCAGGGTTGCTAGACCACTGATTGTATAGAGTTTATCACAAAACTCTTGTGATAAGCTCTATGTGAAAATCAACATTTTCAGATTTCCAAGAGACAAAAGACGTATAGCCTATTGCTTTCATTAGAAGCGTATAATTTTGTTCACCCAATATACAAGTGAAGGTTACAAGAGTCAATGCCGATATAAAATGTACAAAATATACTGTTCAACATAAAAGATGTCAAAAGACAAAAACGTGTACAAAAGTATTGGTTTACCTGCGCAGCGGAGAATTTTCATTGCTTGCGCTACATAAAATAGAAAGAGTAAAGGTTATACATATTATTATAAATAAAATTTGTAAATAAAGCTAGTTATTAGGAATTAAAGTGACAAATCGTGTATAATGTATCATATATGCACAATGACAGAATCAATCAATGTGTACTTACGTTCGACATCTAAAATAGCCACTAGACCTGTTTTAAAGAACAAGAGAGAATATTCCGTGAAAAAATATATAAAGTGTTTCAAAATCCATATCCTTGTTGTTTTGCGTATATAGCTATTTACTTTTACATCGTCATCGAATGTGAAGGCAAAGTAAGCAACAAGACATCAGCAGCAAGCTATTACCCCTTTTTCCAGATTATTTAATCGTATGCTCCAGTTTTTTCACAAAGTTTATCATTTTGTTCCTCAAAAAGTTTTACTTTTAATGTCACAAAAAATTCACCAGAGAGAATCGACAAAGTCAGTTTCTAACTCAGGGAATGTCGGTAGTGAACTTTAAGGGGCCTCAGGTCTCGACGTTAGAAGCACATATATATCTGCATATGCAACATAATATATACTGATACTACATATTATATATGTGTTGTACTCATTTCAAATTTGATGCTATGCAAACTTTGACTGTTACGCATAGTCGTATCGCGTGCAAGCTGAAGGCTGTTATTTTACTATAGATACTTGGTAGAAAAAGTATACATCATGCAGATTTCGAAATAAAACGCTAGATCCGTAGGCAGCCCCTTTACAATATTTGTTATTGAAAAATGCTCAAATAACTATAAAGACAAACTTATTGTAGTTTAACTGTAACGAAATTTACTTTATGACTTATCTCTGTTAAGCAAAATGGGTAGGTAAAATTCCGAAGCCTATTTTCGGAAAACTATCAACACAGTGAGTTTAAAGTTCTACTTTTCCTCTTTTGCTCTAACTATATGCACAGGACTGTCGAAAGATTAAAAAGTAATATTAGATGTCTCCTAACATTTACACACACTTGAATAATTTACATGACTAAGTGCATGTTTTGCATATTATATTTTCATACTTTCACAGACAACACAATGTATGTACATGTACAATGTACATACAACAACACCAACTATTGTAATAAGCAATTATTCGCTGCTCACAAAGCAAAAAATGCTCATGGATATCAAGTATTTAAGCATTCATAGATAATTTCACAGCCACAAAGCGTTCGCAAATCTTCCTCAACTTGACTTGAGCTAAAATTACTCATTCTACTCTATATTCTACAATCTACACTACAAAACTACACAGCGTGTGACTTGACGTTACGTTACAAATATTCTATTCTAGACAGAGAAACGTTCATTATTTACCTTTACCTTCAGCTTGAATCCGTCGTATAGTTGCTAATTTAGTGCCGTACATAGCCTCCTCATGCGTCCCATATTCAAGGTACTCATTGGCTGCTATGTCAGCCATCATTTTTGAATGAGAGACAAAGTAGTAATTACCTAAGTACCAAAGTAGTAATAATTATTATTACTTTTCTGTGTCAATCCCGCTTTATTAAAGTAAATTGAGAATTTAGCTGGGTTAAAAATTAAAATTAAATTAAAATTTTAATACGTACGTCCATCTTCTTCATCGGGCCGGGGAGTTCTCGTCGTGTGTGGAATTGGATAGGCATACACGTCAGGACTAGACATTTTACAGGCACAAGGGAGTGACAAAGAGAAAAACAGACAAATGTTACTCACTTTTATCAAGTGTAACCCGCAGAGTAACAGGACGGCGAGTCAACTTCAACTATGTAGATACTTTTGAATTTAATTTAATCTCCTGAGCGAAAACTTTGAACCCGATTCCGAATCCCCTCTCAGTTACCCATACAGATTTCGTTTTAAGTTTTAAAAACTCAAATCTAAAATACGAAGCTTCAAATTGTTCATATTTCCAAGCTCCATTTCAAAGGAAGCTAAATTAACCAAAACTGTTTTTTTTCATTCGTAACTTTAATTGACTTACTGTCGTGAAATCAGACAATTTTTTATGTGACGACGGCCGACGCCATGAGCTCCAAGTAGTACTAACGACTTTCGTCGAAAGGCTAAAACGAAAAAATGGAATAAAAAAAATACAAAAATTATTCATATGTACAATGTACATTCATTCATCAAATTTTACAATTAAATATTTACAATAACATTGTTCCTTTTCTTGCTCTTTGGATGTGATACATAGTAGGCTACATACATATGTATCACATCATCTAGTATCTATATATTATACCTATGAAGAGGATGCCCACACCGCACCACATTTACATTGTCCATTATATTTAATGCTGAGAGACTCCAACTCACACAGATTAATAGGCATTATATTATACCGACACTTCAGGCCGAGATAAAGTGTTGAACACAGCCTACACATCTAAATACATTTTACATACATATGTAACTATATCATAATATACAATTTATGCATACAGGGCCAGATCCGCAACGGAGAAACAATTAAATGGAGGACCGAAACAGAAATTAACCAAATCGAATGACAATGAAAATACAGGAAGTAATAACATTCCAACCCTGCCACAAAGCATGTGTATAAACATGGACCGGAATATGTATTCAGTCTCAATGTGTATCTACTATAGAGGAATCGGAATGTTACCACAGCGTTAATTTTGCCAGCGAGTTGGACTGAAATAATTTACTTAAACGCTTTCCCCACTTTCTCTATCCCTCACTAGCTCACCCTCTCTCTCTCTCTTTCTCTTCCTCTGTCTCCTCCAGTCCCTTTTTCTCCTACCATACTGCATACATACATTTACTATTCTCTACAGTATCTTCCATAAACATACTGTTTATATTGTATATTTGTGTGTAGAATGTAGAATGTAGATACACACAGTTGTACAGAGCACAATTCTCTTCGATCCGCCATAGCCATTTAAGACATGGACAGAAACGAATCGACCTAAATTCTTTCCCCCCTACCAAGCCTTTATCCGAACCAGATTCTCTCTCCCTGGAGCTTGTCCATTCCCGTTTCCGCTCTGTGTACTGTGTACACTGTACACTACTATACGTACCGCTGTGTCTTCATATACAATACTTGTGAGCAGGTATCATATAAAATACAAGGTTTAATTTTATATAATTTATAGATATGTGCAAGTATATGTACATATGTACATTATGTACACGCATTAACATGATGTATGGAATAACCAACAATAGGACAAAAACAATGTATTACACACATAATAAACTCTTGCGCTTCAGGATACAAACATATGTACAAACTACAAACATATGTATAATTATACAGCCTGCCCTACTAGACCCTGAAAACTAAATGGAAACTTTCTCTGTCCATTTTAATACATACATAACAATTTCGGAATGTCTCTCTCGCTACATGCACCTCTCTCAAAATAGGATTTTGGACGAAAATTGAACATGACAAAAGCACAATAATGTATATGTACTAAGGGGTTCGACTAAAGAATTCAATCGTTTCCATTGTGATCTATAGAGTCTGGTAAAATTTGGGAAGTGGACCTCGATTTATCAATAAACTTTTTTGTATAGCTCAACTTAAAAGGGGGGTTTACAAGCCTGTGTATAGGATTCTTTAATAACCCTTCCTTTTACTTCAGTCCTCTTGTTATTTCAGCTTATTGTTGGAGAAATATTGTATCTCGTATAAATAAATTCGACACTCGACCAACAGTTAAATTGCGTTCTCAAAAACATTTTTGCCCTTTCATCAAGAGAAGCATCAAGAAAGGCGGTGAAAGTACGAAATACTGTGTCTGCTTTTCCTTCTGACAATGAAAACCCTCTTCAATATAATGGATATTAAAGTCTGTGTGAAATCAGATCCCTGGGCGAAAATGAGTTTGGATATCGAATGAAAAGTGATAAGGAGAAGGAAGTCATCACTTAATTGGGAATCAGGAACAGGCTTATGTATGTATATTGTAGAAAAAAAGGAAAGAAGGGATGAGAAGAAAGATATACGAAGAAAAAAATGACAGATAAATGAACAGACTTGAGAGCTCTCCTTAACACACACATAAAACAGGAATAAAATTTTGAAGCAATAGATACGTACGTACATATGAGTGTACTATGTACATAGTGCCGGCTCAGTAGCGAGTAGGTACGTATAATAGGTATTTTTAAAAGTAGTGATAATTCAAGACGAAAGAGAAAGAAGAAGAAGGAGGTAGAGAGCTAGAGGTGCAGCCGATATCAGGAGCAATATCTGAATTCCAAGATCTTTATGCCACATCTGTTATACACATATGTATGTATGTATATGCATGTGATATATGTTTGCGTTGAAGTACAGTTATAATATAGCGGTAGAGTGAACTTCTTAACAGAAAAGATTCACTTGTATCATACCTACCTACATGTTTGTATTTATACATACATGTCTGTGTACTATTACTTATATATCCTGCATAAGTCTCTCTCTATCTCTCTGTGTATGTTCGACTCAACTCTAGTTTAGTACAAAAGAAACAAACTGATACGAAGAAGCTTTGATGCTGTCTACTTCCAGTGAAGTTTAAGTACATGGAATGATTAATGAAAAGTGATTTAGAGAGAAGCAATTCTCTACTGCCTTCCTTCCTTCCTCCTTTTCCTTTTACATATTATATGCCACACACAGATACAGATAGATCGAAAGGGAGACCAGGGAAAAGAAAAAGCAAGAAAAAAATCTCTCTAGGAAAGAGAGTCACGACTCAAGTATGAACTTGAGAGTTTAACAGTGCGGCATAAGATTGAGATTGAGAGGAGAAAGAGAGAAGTAAGCCCTCCTTCGTTTTCGTTTTCATTTTCATTCTTGTTCCGATGTCGTTCTATATCTCCAAGCATATCCCTCGTTTTTCTATTTCTTCTCCACATCTCTTGTTCCTCGTCCGTCTCTTGTCTATACATGTCTATCGGTCTATAAATGTACGCACATACGTAATATGTATCGTTTATGAAAAAAGAAGAGAAAAGATTTTCTCCACTTCTTTCTTTTACTTTCTCTCAATTTCTTTCTTTCTGTTTCAGTGTAAATTAGCCTCATCCCTAAGATACAGGGGATATTTTATCTCTATAAGACTCCAACGTTTTTCATGCATGTACTAATATGTACTTATTATTATCCTCTCAATTCATTTTTTCCTCTTTGCTTCCCTTCTTTTACAACACAAGAAAACTTTTGGGTATTTGTACAATGTACTTTTAATAACAAATAATCCCGCGTGTGTCTTGTCTTCAGTTCTCCATATCACTATTCCATACTTATTTATTGGCCTAACTTTGAACGCACTAAATTGTAATCTATATATTTTGTATGCATATATACGAACAAACAAACAAACATGAAAGAAAAAAGAAAACGGCTCAGTATACAATAAGTAAATATTTATACTAACGATAAATGCATGTGTGTAAATAATAAAAATAAAATAAATAATCCGGTTAAAAACTACAATCTTAATTGTGAATGCAACAAATAAAATTTTGTACCTACCACAAAATACAAATGAGTGCACATACATAAATGTACCTGTGCACGTTGAAACAAACTTTCTATAGCACGTTTTAAAATATTGAAGCCGGAAAAAAATGTAAATATTGCTCATATTGGTTATTATTCATCGTTTCAAAGCTCTTTAAATTAATGTTCTTGAAAAACTAAAGTAAAATGGGTGAAAACCTTATAAAACGAGCAAACTTATTTTCCAATTTGTTTGGCAACTCGTTATCGTTATGAAAAGATCAAATGTTGGTATATGCATACATACATACATGGTTACATGCATGCACATCAAAAATAGTACACCTGCATGACATAATTGAAGGCTACACGCATTATTTTCTCTCCTTTCTTTGTTCTCTTTTTATTGTCATAGTTTACCAAAAGATTTGCAAAGTTCCAACTTACCATCTGCCTTACACTTGCTGTCATCTGTACTGATACAAGATATAACGCTGTATTATATTATATTACACTATACTATACAGTACGTTGCTCAGTACGAAGTATCTACTACCAAGAAGAAGAAGAATCGAAAAGAAAAGGAGATAATGAAAAGAATAAAGTCGCACACATTCGCTTGAATTATTTTATGTACACATATATAATGTATGTGTGTGTGTGTGTGATATAAAGTATTATCAGAGTGTCCACTGGTAAACTAGTAAAAAAGAGGGAACAAAAGATTTGACGACAGCTGACAGACAAAAGATGAGGAAAAAAAGAGTCTTGAACCACAAAGAAATGAGTAGTTAGAGTCGGATAAAAGAGTGGAATAAAGAGTAAAGAATAAAGAGAGAGAGAGAGAGAGAGAGAGAGAGAAAGGAAAGAACTACCAAATACGGAAATGGTGAAAAGAGGAGAGTCAGAGGGAGGGAGAGAGAGAGAAAG
>JAQIVE010003304.1:0-17148 GCA_034698285.1 Sminthurinus bimaculatus | reverse complement strand
TTTTCCATTCCAGATTCGAAAAAGTCAACCAATTCTCCCTTAGACCTGTAATAAAGTTTTTAAGTCAAAAGTTTAATTTTTCAAAATATTATATTATTATTATTACCTATGCTATTATTTTGGAGAATTTTGTAGCAATTATATTTTATACTGTTCCAAAAGACACGAGAGATACATATTATATCAATACTTCTATCTATATACATACACACTTTGTTATATCATAATCATATCATATCATACATTATATAAACTTACATAAGCACAGCCATAATAATTAAAATAATAATAATTATCTTCTTCTTCTTCCTCCGTTGGATTCTTTTGGATTTTGTGTGTGATCCCTGGTGAACAACAATATTTTTTATGAAAAATTATCGGCAGAAAGTGAAGATCGTGGTGAATTCCTCGGAAATCAATTGTTAAAGTCTTGTACATATTTACTCACGTACTCCCAATTTTGGATTTTTCTTTGCGTCGAATTCCATCCTCGTTTTCATCGTCTTTACACAATCGTTGTATTTTACAAATCTGTAATTGTTGATTGTTGAAGCCGGTTTGAAATTAAAAAACGGAAAAAATATTGGAACAATCGTTTTTTGATATCGAATATTTTTTAGTGATATCGTTTTTCTCGGCCGCGTGTTTCAATTCTGAGTTTTTGTTCGTTGTTCCAGAGGAAAAAGGAAAAGACCGACAGAGAGGAAGAAGAAAAAGTTTTGCTCGATCCAAAATATAAACTAAAACTTGAAAAAGGAGTTAATTATTCATTAATATTTACTTACTCTAATTAATTGTGAGGCCTATCAAAATATATACAGTTGGTTTCTAAAAGAGTACACACATAAAAAGTTATTTTAACAGAGCAAAAGTAAATGTTCCAAAAGTGCAAAAGAGAGAGAATCAATCGTCCAGTTTTGAATAATATTATGGAATCGAGAATTTTTTGGAAGAAAGATAAAATAATTATAAAAATGGGGGATGGGTGACACAAAAATAGTTAAATTTGACCGTGTTCTTCTTCTATTGTGTGTTCATTGTTCAGATTGGGATTCCGGAGTTGGCTGAAACTTGACGGTAGGAAGGAACCACCTTAGTCTTCTCATCAATCAACGGTAACAATGGCGGACGACGAGGTAAGGTAAGTAGTCATAAAACTATAAATAAAACTTTATTATCATTATTATTTAATCTCTTTCGATTGATAGTACTTATAAGAGGTATGCCTATAATATACTCTCTAGTTAATCTTAAGTATTATGTTTTATTATTATGATTTGTTTCTTTTGTTTAGTTTTTTAGTATTTGAGTGCAAACTGTTCATTCTTTCTGTTTAGTTTATAGTTTGGCCGTTTTATTATTGTTTTGTTAGCTAACTGTGTTAGCACTAAATTGAATATATTATTATTATTATGTTATAGAATTATAGAATAGTTCAACATGAAGTTCATGTCTATGATAATAGTATTCCTTTTTTTTCTTGTTCTGTTTTAGTTTCTTGCCGAAATTTTTTTTTTTGTTTATAAATACTTAATGCTCAATAAGCAAACATTTTTTTAATTTTTGTAATTTTAATCAAAGGGTTAAAAGTGTTATGAAAACCTCGCCGAAAGGTAGCACATTAATCTTTCAAATTATATTATTATTATACAGTAACATTACATGCTATATTCCGGCGAGGTTATTGCACACAACACGAATCCTTTCAATTATCATTTTGGTTTTTAGTTCGTTTTATGTCAACTTCTATTTTTGAAGACATTTTTTACAATATGAGTACTTTTTTGAAAATTGATTTTTGATCATTGAAATTTTTGAAAAGATGACAACTGATTTTTGAAAATCATCTGAAATTTTTCTCTTGTTTTAGGCCACATTGTTCCACACATATGGAATGTGTTTGTCCTATTGAACTGTGCTCTTGTGTGCTTCTCTCTGTTTCCCCCTCTATTTACTTCCTGTAAATGTTGATCACCAAATTAAAGACACACATCTACATAAACATATTATACATTCACTCATATCTATTTTGATTTTTTATGTTGTTATCATATCGCTTGATATCAGAAGATATTATTACAACTTTTAAATATATTTTGACATATTTCCAAACAATATAAATTATTTTGCTTTTATTTGTTTATATACACAATCTGAAACAATGTTAAGAACATATGAACACTTATTTCGAACACCATTTAGACTGTACATAATAAGTAATGTAGCTATTTGTCAGTACTACATACATACTTTTGATTCTTACATCTCAACCAAAGTCATACTTTTTGTTTCTATCTTTCTCTCTCTTCCAATTTCTATCTTTTCTATCTCTATCTCTCTCTCTCTCTCTTGACCCTACAACAATCAGTACAATCAATGCCCTCATGAAACAGACACGCATTGACTGACATCAATTTTTTTCTTGCCAAGATAAGTCGTCGTCAAATTTTTTTATGTAGTTTGTAGTTCTCCGTTGAAAAACAAGTCCAAACATGTTTTTTTGTAGATTTGACAATAAAATTGTCAAGTAGAAAAAATACTTTTTGAATAATTTTTACTACTACTACTAGCTTCAATATTTATTAGTAAACATGTAAAAACTAATAATTTTTGGAAACCTCACAAACTTACGTACTACAGTCATTCACGATTTTGTACATATTTTGCCATTTTGTTCAATTTCTAATATTGAATTACTATTTTCCTGTTCGAAAACAAAGCTCAAAAGGAACAACTACTTAAACAATCTAGCTTAAATGTTGCTTATCGCTTTTTTGTCTATGGAAGAATATTATATGTATAATACTGGCAAATGCATTTTATTTCGTATTAAATACCACGCAGGATAACTATTGGCACTTTATTATGGAGCTGTGATATCGAGTTTAGTTGATCTAAACTCTTTAATACATCTCGAAAAGCGGATAATTTAGCAAATAACTTCCTGATGCGCCTCCTGTTTTTCTCTCTTTCTCACTCTGACTGACTGCTTATACTTTGGTTTTGTTTGAAACTGCTTACCATAGTCCAACCTTTTCTTAAACTTTTTACTACACACCAGTGAACAAATGTTTTGACGTGAAAAATATTATGTACAAGATTTAATATTTTTGTTAAACTACGGACTACCAGTAGTTTAATTCCCTCATTTCTTACATGCCAAACTATATCGGCTTTGGGAATTATTTACTCTTTTCAAACCATTGTTTTCTATGCATACATATAATATATGTATGTATAGAAATCAATGATATGTTCAACATATCACGGTATTGGAAGCAGAAGTTTAAAAGTAACTAAACAATCTAGTCCAAGCAAAATGCAGCAAGAAGTCGGAAGTGAAAGTAGAAAAACAGAGAATTTGATTTTTGATACTGTATTATTTGTAATTTGCTTTTAAGTATACCTGCGTGTTACTTTAAGAACGAGATAACGACAATTGTGAATTGGTTCCAGAATATTTAATTTACATAATAAGTATATCATGTACGTTCCGTATTGCCTAATGCTTATTGTACTATGTATTATTAATAATGTTGCAAGCACATTAACGTCCCCTCTAAATATTTATTTGTTTGTTGTAACTAGGAATTCATCCAGGGGGAAGCTAATTGATTTTTCGGGTTGTGTTTTCTTTCAGGTTGCAGCGCGAAAACGTTTGGAAGAAGTATTACTTGACATGTTCCTTTTCTTGTTTATACATAATATATCGTGTATCAATTATTATTTATTGTCCAAATTATATAATATTCGATCAAACCAGTGTTATGAATCAAGAAGGTGGTGTATGTTAAAAATACTAAAGGGTTAGGAAAGAAACGATTCAGGAAGTTTCAGATAACATTCTTGTTCTAGCAAGGCTTTCTATTGTCGTAGAGTTTAGTTGTTTCCCTTGCAAGTTCAGTATAGGTACATCTTTGTGTTTGCGATAGTGTAACAATTATCTCTTTCTGTGGATTGATAATGTATACACATACATTAAAAGAAAGAAGAATGATCCATGCAGGTGCTACCCGACAAAATTACTTCTTCTTCTTTTGTTATTGCAATGGAATTTGATGACGTTGAAGAATGAAGACTACCAAGCGTAGGATAGGATTACTTTTTATTAAGGAAAGGGGGCGGCTATATAAATATTTTTTCATAATACTCTATGTAGCTAATATTAGTGTAGTAGGTTTTTATGGAAAATTTTCAGTGAGTATACATCCATGTCTCTAGTTTTTTATAATAATTCGGTATCAATTCAGTACAAGATATGTAGAAACTGTTGCTTGAAAAACTGTATGAAGGGAAAAAAACAACTATGAGATTCGAGATAGATTGCCGGATAAATTTAGATCATCTCTTTAACTTTCCGTCTTGTGTATTACAGAACTTTATAGATAGGCGCACCATTATCTTCCCGTGTTTTTGAACCTACAAAAAAAGAGAGAAGGAGAGCACACTTTAAAAAACTGCAAATATTTTATTCCATCTCTTATTTGGTTTATTTCGATAGTCTACCTCCATTTCCTGTTTCTATTAAAGTATCCGGGGACATTAATATTCAAGAATTAAACGTCCAGTACATATACACGATAAGAAAGTATTATTCAGGGGCATTGACGGAAAAACTCCAGTCATCGTAAAAGTGCAGCTACAACTCATACACTTCGTATAAAGAGTAGGAGTAATATTTTTTACACATGAGGATAACGAGGATTTCCTGTGATCAGCTAGCTTTCACTGTAGATTTTCTTCATTCTATCTAGTATTTATCCACCTATACCATTCGCATTTCACATTCCACGTAGAAAAATTAAAAAAAAACACCTGTGTATGAGTAATAGTGATTATAAATTTTAGTTAAATTTAGTAGGGTAGAATAACTCAATATATAATAGTAGAGTCACAAGTGTGTACTTTGATGAGAAGCATATTATTCCTTGTATTTCATTATTTCTTGCTGTAGGGATTTGAATATAAATGATACATGATAGATGATGGTAGAAATGTACCCGTTTTTATGAAAAGATACTGGAACTTTGAGATTTGCTTATTGTGATTTAGTATATAAAATTAACATGGTGTTAATGTGAACCTATAATAAAAGGAGCGCAAGAAGAAACAACAAATCATCGATGCCAAGAAGGCTGAGGTCCGAGCTCGTCTCGAGCAGGCGGCCGCTCAAAAGAAGGGAAAGAAAGGTTTCATGACTCCAGAGAGGAAGAAGAAACTCCGACTTTTACTCCGTAAGAAAGCCGCCGAAGAGTTAAAGAAAGAACAGGAAAGGAAAGCAGCCGAGAGGAGAAGGATCATTGAAGAACGCTGTGGTAAACCCAAGAGCGTAGAAGATGCCAGTGAAGGTATGAGAATTTTTAAAATACTCTATTTAGTTTAAATAAAATTTACATTATTGAATTAAACATTTCAGTTCCATTCTCATACTATATATCTTAAATACGTCAATGAATTGTACTCGTAGTTTTGAAGAAAATGTACTCTTCGCTGCAATGTTGAACTTTTGTATAATATATTACTTATTGTATTATACATTGCGGAAAAAGAATATTCAAAGACTGTCTCACTTCTCCAATGTTAGTTTTTCTCAACAAGGGTATTGTTACAGTTCTCTTTTGATTAATCGGTTTTTATTGATTGATTTCCTGGTTCCTTTAAAAAACAGCCTTCTCGGAAGGGAAGTATGTATGCATTTATATGCAAGGAAAGCAAATAAGAGTTTAAAAATGGTCTACAAAGTAAATAAGACTTACAGTCACATTTTTTTCAGTATTTTGTTTTTTTAAAAACTAAATATTCTAGAACTCAAAAACAGTGATCACTGTTATCAGTTTCTCCGTATCGCATTTCTTACCTATAAGTTGTCCTCTGTGGTTTTATTTTTGTGTAGTTTGTAGTTGTCCTTCCCAATTTTATTTGTTTTTTAAAACCTCTTTTCTAAAATTGAACGCAAAAATACTAGTAGAAATCTACAGAAAGAACAATATATTATATGTATATCTAATTTTATTTCACAAGGTTTAAATTTTGATAGTAAAATGGGCTTGGAAGGGTAAAATTTATTTACAGTTTCTTATTTTTATAACAGTAAATAATACATGAAAAAAGTCGTCAACAACACACATTCATATTAAAAAGATATTGTTGAAGATGAATTCTCAATGTGTAAACTAACCATTTTTGATTCAGCAATTTTAATCACTTCCAGTCTCACTCACATCTCAACATTTTAACCCGTAACATTCTACAACAATAATTAATCAATGAAAATGTAATTGTATAGAATTATATTTTATGGACAAAAAATAATTTCAGACATTATTATGATATATATAATGGAGCTTTTGAGCTATGGATCACAAATTTTAAATGTAATTGATATGCAGGTGATTTGAAATTAATCCTAAGCGATTATCATAAACGTATTTATGAACTGGAGGATCAAAAGTTTGACTTGGAGTACCTTGTTCGTCGTAAAGACTTTGAGGTTAGATTTAATTAACTAAAAGTCAAAGGTCTTATACTATTATTATTTGCATATTATTTTTTTTCTCTACAAAAGACATCATTATTTTTTAATTTTCTAATACTTTTCAAAGTCTATTTCGTATCATTTTCTTATGGTTTCGTTCGACAAATTATTATAGTAAAATTGATATTATCATTATTATTTGGAATTGTTATTTTAAATTTTCTTTACGTTTTCTTAGATTAGCAAAGAAGAGAAAGAGATATTTAGAGGAGCACTTCTACTCTTTAAAAATTTTACTCCTACTAAATGAACTCGTTTGTATCTCTTCTGTATAAATTGTACAAATATAACGATAGGTTGTGTAACACTATAATAATATATTATAATGCATTATAAAGTAATTCACACTGCATGATGTAGAACTAAAGCTGCACAGATTTCGATTCTTTCTTTTTCTCTCTCATGCTACCGAGATTTCTTTTAATATTTACAATTTATAGTATCTTGATATGAGTATGTATAAGTAATTTCATTGGTTTTTAGATTATGCATCTCAAGATTTATTTATTTATTTATAATTTTGTAGCTGCTACTCAAAATCTCAAACCACCCTATTACCATTATGTCATAATAATTCCATGTACAGATTAAGGTACACAGTACTATAAAATATATAGGAGTCTCAAATCAATTTTTAAAGTGTCTAAATTAACTTCTGTAATGCATATTATGATATTTATGTAAAGCTTGTTGAAATATCAGAAATAATGATGCAATTTTTTTATTAAGTAAAGTCAAGAGTTTAAGCTGTGCAAATGGCTTTTGATTCTGAGAAGAAACTGTCTGAAATTGATGACGGGCAAACCATATTAGAATACCAGAAATGTGCCGTGATTTTTAGTATTTTATTATTTTATCATATGAGTCTGATATTCATTTTTTTAAAGTAAGTACATTGTATTTTGTATTCTGTACTGTGTAAGTATAGAGCATGTATAATGTATACATGTTTAATATAACTATCGGCTGTATAGCCTTTTGAATGATATTGTTAAACAGGAGTATAGTGTAGAATTATAGAGATGCGGAAAAGCTGTGCGTTCCGTAAAGTTTAGCATTCGCACTTCGCACAGTATAATATGGAGAGGCGAAATAGTTATAGAATTAGAGAATAATATGAAGTACAGCAAAGGAGTCTTATGTAGGCATGTTGAGTTGTATTTGGTTTGTTTCAAAAATCATGGTACACATTACACATACACTCTTACATGAAAGTGTTTTCAGTTCAAGTCGAGTTTAGTAGGAGTATTCCATGTTACAGAGAACGCGAATGAAATAATGTGGAAGAAACAGAACTTTGGCGAAAAGCCATGAAACAGAGTGAAAAAAAAACTGCTGTATGAGCTATTTTGAACAAGACTTCTAGGTTTATGCTCTAAAATAACTAGCATAAACCGTAACCCGTAATGCATGTTTACATAAGATTTACTTTAACTTTTTCTAACTGTGTCATGAAAATCTGTTTTCTCCTCGTCTTCTCCGTTTTCAGTATCGTTGAATGAAATAATATAGATATGTACGTACAATGTATACGTACTGTTTTAAAACTTTTAATAGTTAGAAAAACGAAGCTGCTAGTATGAAGTATGAAGACTTATGTATTAAAGACAGTAAATAGAACAAGAGTGAGTGTTTATAATCTTATACATAATATACTTGTGTATTGGGCTTCCCGCGGAGGCTGTTCAACAGTATAAAAGTATAATTTTGAAAACGTTTGCGGAGCATTGTTTGTTTTCCCCCGTACAAATCATACGCCATTTGCACAGTTGCTCTTGAGATTTTGTAAAAATGTATGTTATGATATACATTCATGCGTACTAGACTTTTTATCCTTAATATAATTATAATATTTTAGATCAGAAACAGCGGATAGTTAATTTTCCAAGTTTTTAGCAGAAAATGTATTCAGTACAACCCTAGAAAAAAAATTCCATCAGCGTAATAATTTTTTCAAAAGAGAAAACTACAAAAAGCAAATAAGTTGGGATAATGGTAATACACGTATAAAAATAAATCACAAATACACGTACAACTAACAATTGCAACGTCGTTGGTTAGTAGAAGCTGTATACATAATATATCTATACATTGTAAGCTTACATTAGAGGTAACTATGCGGTAGCGGGTATTCGTTATAAAGTATGATTATTATTTTAAATGCCTTGGATTCGATCTACCAATGCAACCTAATTTTCAATATGTGCTGGTGATACTTTAATTCAGTTTGAAAAGGAGTTACTGCAATAATATATATGAATGTGCTCATATGACATTCATCATCTGTATATAATAATATTATCTACAAATATGTATAATTATTACACTTTAGAATGACTATACATATTTCTTCCAGTGGTACAAATAATTGCGCTTAAACTACCATGTTAAGTAGAAATAAATATATGCATTATTACCATCTCAGGTTGTAGGAACAAATAAGTCAAGTGGTCAACTCAAAAGATAAGGAATGAAAAAATGAGACTTATCGAATGTATATTCGATAAGTAATGAAAAAATGCAGTGAAAGTGCATAAGAAAACTGTAAGCATCTAGAAACACGGCGGATGGTAGATTCCTATCAGGTTTCAGTGTTTGCAGTAAAAATTTTGTAGTCTTTATATTCCTTACTGTATAATGTTTTTGCATAATATATGATATATATATATAATGTTACAAAATTAAACTTTAAAGCGGATCAAATCAAACCCATTCTTGAGGGTTATGCGGCAAGACTAGCATCATTGGAGGAGGCGAAATATGACCTGGAATACGCAGTCAAAATCAAAGACTATGAGGTACAATTCTTACTGTGTTTAGGTGAAGGTATTGTTTACCTTTGTCTGACCCAATGTGTGACTCTGCCATGCATTTCTTCTTCATTCTTCTTCTCTTCTCCTTGCAATATAATAACTTCTTTTTATTGAATTGTTATGAACTGTAATAATTGTAAACTGTTGCTACGCATCTTGCATACATTATTATGTATATATATTAGCCTCTTGGCCTGTTTCCCATTATCGGGATTTATGTACTTTTTGGTTAATGCATCAGTAATCATTAATTCTCATAAACGAATATTATTTTAAAATATCTGGTTCTAGTGCTATCTTATCTATCTATTCTATCTTTCTGTGATAAACTATCAACTATGCTGAATCTCGTATTTTGCAATAGCTATTGTTGAATTTTGTAGCCAGACATTTTTCGTATCTATCTAAATATATAACGCGAAGCAGTTAAATTTTCTTCTTTAAAAGTAATGATAACAGTTATTGAGTCAGCTCAAGTATCGTAATTTTGTCGTAAATCTTCCGTTTTTTCTGTGAGCATGCAGTCAGGTATCATCAACGAAGTCGGTTAGACATAATATGATATAGTTTTATTCAGGTTTTTTCAAGTATTCCAGATTCTTATTATTAGTTTTTTCTTTATGGTTCCTGATTCTCTTTTCTTGAATTTTCTTTTATATTCGTTCTTTCAAATATTAATATTAATGTTTCTAACGTTGCATCGTCAACTTGTTTCTATGTATTGGCTTTTCTTTTAAATTTTATAGACATTGTCAGCCACCATATTCACAATATTTGCATCAGTTGGAGTACAATACCTAATAATATAAATAATAATATAACGTATTTTTTCACGTTCAAAGTATTTTAACTATAATTTTGACTATGGAACTAATTTTTTTAAACTTTGATAATGTTTTAACGTTCTCCAAATATAGTAACGTTAAGAATGATCGGAAAAAGTTTCCAAAGTTGAATGGTTTAATTGTAACTATTATAAAACAGTTTTATTTAATTCAAAATAACTTGGAAATATTATCCTGAGTCTGGAATGCACGTACCTTATGATTCAGGATAATTTTGCAACCATTTAATTTTATATGTATTCGCATGAGCATTTTCCAATTGTTGATCCGCTGTATGCAGTTAAATGTATGTGATGGGATTGTAGCGGAATGACCTATATTATTATGGTATGTTTTCGTTAGCATTATTTTTTACTGAGTTCATTGAAATTTGAGAAATATGTAATCTAATTTTGCATTCATATATTATTTTATTATGAATGTAAAAATCATACTGCACGGTATTCATACTATTTAGATGCATACATATAGGCGTCGATTGCAATATCTACGGGTAACTTGCTCATAAGTTGTAAAAAAATACTACATATAGGTAGGATTGATGGGGTCATAATAATAATATGATGTGTAACGATGGAATGGTAAATACATAGATGTTTACAAGCCTTGTATGCATATTATGAAGAAAGGTTTGGTGAGTGAAAGTTTCGTTGAAAAATGTACAAGTAAATAATATCTAATACGTTGACTGGGAAAAGGTGAAAGGTGTCCTCAGTGTTAATGAGTGACGAAAAATATTCAAGTACAATACATTCCATTCTTATTTATAAAGATGGTTTGCCCTGGTATGGTTTTTATTGACATAATCTCTAAATACATAACCTTGAATTGTACATATTATGTATATAAAAAACACAAGTGCTTAATATTTATGATTGTTTCTTCTTTGAATGTTTGACGTTTGTTGAACGACTAAGAATGTCTTTGAAAATGACAAAAATATATTTTGACAATAATATTATTGTTGGTCAAGTGAGAATTAGATGAAGCAAACAAAGAATTTGAATGTTGGTTTTGGTTGTGGTATATGATCTATCTAGCGGAGTTGCAGACAATATGCAAGGAATATCACTCGAAAATTTACAAATTAGAAAGTGACAAGTATGATGTGGAATGGCAGAACAAAATCAAAGACTACGAGGTAAAAATAAATAACTACACAACACCAATTTTCGATTTTAAAACTTCATCTTCATCTTCTAGTCTGTGTTTCTGTATTTTTTAAAAAAGTTTCTTATATATAGTACAAAAACATTTTATTTTTATTTTTTTAAGAGTTGAGACATTATTTTCTATTTCTGTTCATTTATACAACAAGCTTCAGTCTTTCGTTTTAGAAAGTTGATAACCGTTTATTATTATTATGATTATATACAAAATATTGTCTCAAAAAGTTGTTGCCAATTTTCTTTATTTGATTTTAAAATTTCGTTTCTTTAGGTATGTTATGTTACAAATTAGACTGTATTAGACATAGCAATAGACTCGTGCTAATGCTATTTACTGGATAATTCTTTTTCTTTTTGTTTCTCCCCCTTTCTCCTTTTTTGTTTCTTTACGAATCTGTACTTACGTCTTTATTTATACCTAGATAGTTATTTTTTTACCCTTTTTTGACATGATATCTCGTTTCCATTATACCTTAAAATGCAGCGATCCAATTACATAATGTTTTTGATACAGAAAATATTATTCTGAATTCTAAACAATTATCATTATTATTGTTACCGTTTCAGTACTCTTACTGTAAACTCTAAATACATGCGCATATCTTTGATTTTAACTAAAGCACTTTAAAGAAAAATCACAAAACTTCATGTTATGCCGTTCCTTGTCTAAGATTATAATATTACTACCTATTTATATTCCGGAGTTTAATTGTTTACGTAGTATTGGTGATATAAATGTATTTCTCATAATAATCTCGTAAAACGTTAAAATGTAAATGGCAGAAACGGACAAAACATGGTTTCTTGCCTAATTCCTTATATATATATTATACTATTGCCAAGACTTGCATTGTCACGCATATTTATATTTTCCTTTTCTTTTTGTGATAATCATGTCAGTTGAGAGTAATTATCATTAATTATTATAAAATAATGACTTCGTATTTTGTAATTGTAATGTGTCTGCTAATTCTCATGTACTTTTACAATATAATTTATAGTGTTGATTGACCTGTTAAGAATTTGTGTTTAGACTTAATTTTATGCAGGGATTCTCGACAGTTTCTAGAAATATTTTTTGAATAACTAAATAATAGCTTTAAACCCTTCTTGTTCATAAAGCCCCATTTTTTAAATTTTGTTTTGCTCCAGCTACATAGATAATATACACTTATAGCTACTGCCATTTTTGTCAGATTTTCGGTGATTTTAGTTAAAATGGAGGTTCGAGTCGACATTCTAGTTTTTTGTGTAGCTTATTTGCAGGGAGATTTTACAAACGGATTTTGTTATTCTATAAATCATAAAGTTCGGCATTTCAACGAAGGAGTGAAAGAACAACAATCATACAAGGAAGGAGGATCAATCAATAAATTTGGAAATCATAGTAATGAAAAACATTCTCGGACATTTTGTTACGTATGATTTTTTTGAGGAAAATACATACTTTTGATGGTGTACTACATATTATACAATATATTATGTGTGACATTCATAACATAGTATACCCATGTATAAACCTCGTATATATTTTTTCAAGGAGGAATAAATGTGGATTCGAATTCATCATCAGTTTTTTAGAAATCACAATCAGTGACAGTTGAGACAACTGAAGGAATAAGAAACAAAAATGGTTTGATCTATATAATGTTTTCTCTTGTTGTTGTTTTCTTTGCTCATGAATTCTTGAATAATTAATGTTATTATAGAGGATCTTCAAGAAGTTTGCAAGCAGTATAATGACCGAGTATTGCTTTGCGAATCACAGAAATGGGATTTGGAATATGAAGTTCGAAAAAGAGACTACGAGGTTATTATTATCTTTCTTCTAACATTATACCGTTCTTTTTCATTTACTTTCCTTATTAGTCACTTTAATTTAGCTAAACTCTGTTTTCTCTACATATCTTAGACAATATTAGTACTTTTATTTATATTGCGTTTATTATTTAGTATATTTACCGTGTATATATTTTACTGAGTTTTATTTTTTCTTTTGACCTTTTTTTTACAAAAAGTTTTTTTTATTTAACCAAAAAAAAATTATCGTACGTGAAGTCAAAATTAAATCATCTATACATGAAGTATCAATAATAATAATAGCAATAACGACTTATTGTTATTATACCATATACCTAGAACCTAGATACATATAATATGATTATTATGTTGTAACTCGTGTCTTACTTTACGAGTAGCTTACAATGTGATTAATTTTAATCTTATGATTTTTTTAATAAGAATTATATGGTCTTAATTTCAAAATTTCTAATGTACCCAAAATGTACAAAAGATTACTATACTAGTGTACTTACGTATACGTTTTCCGTTTTTATTTATGTATATATTATTATATAATTTCGTTTTTATAAAATAATTTTCATACGTTTTACTTTTTGATGATGAACAAGGGGAATATTTTTCGAGAGTGATGTGAGGGCTTTGAAGCGCTATAGTGATAGCATATTATAGCATTGCCATAAAATGTAGGCCTTTTAGCCTTGAACCAAAACCAAAATTCTTTGGGGCACCTTTGTATATAATTGTCTGTGTATAGTCTTTCATATATACAAACAAAACTTGAGACGGACGTCTATATACGGCTCCATTATTCCTTTTCTTGCTTTCTTAATTAATGGGTTTCAATATTTTATACCTTTTACTTCATGTTCAGTATTGTACATTTATATATAATGTATATATTATATGATTTGTCTTACTTCTACGTTACTATACCACTATGAAAAGTTTCCTACATGTCACACTCAATGTATATAATCTATACTACACTGACCGTATAATCTGTATAACATTTACAAACTCATATAAAATTACCCATAATAATACATCAAAGATATATAAAATGATCATGTCGCAATACTGATCTTTCTGAAAGCATATCCGTAATAAGACTAATAATAATTATTGTTTCCGCACAATATGTTTTTATTTGTTGCTGCTGTGAGACACACAAAGTATTGTTAGAAAAAAACAGTGCCACTGATGAGTTTTGATTTTTTTACAACTATTCTTATTAAATATCATTATTATGTGTCTTTATTACATAACATATGTACACCCTTTTTTGGTTACCAAGTCTAAGTTTAGATGAACTAAAATTTCTTTTCATTGTTCAGTGTATATATACGTACGTAGATGTTGGTGTCGTTCTTTGTATATTGTAGTGTTATTTATTGTAACAACTTCTTTATTACTTACTTTTTATCTTGGTAACTTTTATATCTTACATTACATTTCCCCCATTTATATTTGTTTCCAAAGTTTCCACATTGACACACATTACAAAAGTCATTAAGTACTTATAGTCATTTTTTTGAGATAATATATCATTATTCTATTTCAAATCATATTTTCTTAAAATAAATCACACTATAAATTTTATATTATACATACTATGATTATTTATATACTTTTATATTTTCCAGTCCTGTCCAGCCGTCAATGATATAGTGCACTCTGGCTTTTTTAGGTTTTTATGTTATCCCATATTTAATAAATATAGTTTACCGAGCATAGATTCCTATTTGCCTCCGTGTTTTTTCGTTACGTACTTTTATTGTGCTTCTGAAAATGTACAATATAAATAAATGAAACAACAGTGCAAAAAACGGCTACCAAAAAGGACGAATTGTTTTCATCTCAGTATTTCTCCTTTTAAAAATTGTAATTGAGAAATGACATTATGCATTAATAGTTAATAGTATTTACACATATTTTTTAAAACTTATATTATTATTATATGATGTTCTTCGTCAAAACTTAAAGTTCTAAACGAATATGAGTAAAACTGACCAATAATAATAGTGTTGTTTGTCCTACGAATTTTTGTAGGCATTAACGTTAATGTAATAATAATACAAACGTTTGTATCCTATATAATTTCTAAATATTTACATACGCACCGTTAAAGTAAGTTGGAAATCGAAACGATTTATTTGTACGAATACGTATATACGTATACTGTATATTATATTTACCTATCAGTAAACTCAGGAAACTCATCCATCTTCCAAATTATATTTTGATAGGGAAACTATTATTTATTGACAAAGAAAATTTCAATGTATATAATATGTATATGTATGATGCAAATGCAATTTGTAGCTTTAAAAAAGGGGGGTTTGAAAATTACCCACTATTTTAAAAGTGGTCGTCGTCCCAAGAAGGTATTCTTTTTGCTGTGTAGGGTGTTTTTAATTATTACATAGATTACATAGTACTTCAAGTCTCTATTAACAATCACAGTCATTCTAATGGGCTAGCCGAATAACATTAATGATTTGTTACATAGAGGAGTTATAAAGAATTATTTGATGTGTTGTTTTTGTTTAAAACCTATCGAGATTATTATTAGTACTTTAAATATTTGACAAATCTTTGATTACTGAGCTCAAAAAAAGGTTCTCAAAAGTTCTTCTGTTGAAACACTTTTTAATCATTTTTGACGATTCCTTAATTGATTCATCCATTCCTTTCCATTCAAGTTCACTATCCATTTTTTTTGTACACAAGATACTGACACGCATCAGAAAAAAACTGGTTTTTTATCCTCAGTGTCCAATTCAGACAACTAACATTGTTCAGAGTCAATTTTAATCTGATTTTGTCAAACCTATATACTCTGTGTAGTTTAATATCTTTGGGTTTGCCTTGGAAAATCTTTACATGCACAAACATTTACGTACTGTCGAGCCAACGTTTGTTTGGCTGTCTCTCTCTCTCTCTTTGCTTTCTCCATGTTAACAGATGGAGAAAGCAAAAAGAAAAGCAGACGCCTGGTTCGATAGTACTTACATACAAAAGAGAAAGGACACGCAACTTTCACTGCTGATTTTCTTGACTATGGATAATATTCAAAACATCTTCCTACAAAAATATTTAAGCTGTAACAGTATGTATGTACAAATACCGACTACTCAATACTTGACAGACTGTGAAACAGAGAAACGTTTTTTTTATTTGGACAATATTGTTTGTAAAGGCAATCCATGGTCTATTTAATGATTGACAATGACGGTTTTAATTTTTCAAAGCGTTAGAAACAACAACAACATAATATAAACGTTTAAAGGATGTCGTGTCCTATTTCAAACGAGGGCGATGACTTTTATTTGTAAATCCACATTGTAATACTTTTTATCACTACATTATTATCATTATATATTAGTAATATAATTTTTTGAAAGAAAAAGAAAAAAAGGCCTACATTTTAACGATACTGTTATACGATTGTATACGTTGCAATGTTCACTTACAAACTTTATGTTAAAATATTCTCAGTACTTATCCATCGTCAAACTGTATACCAATTATCATTTATACTTATATAAAATTATGTATATTTTATAATTTAGTAGTAAACCATTTAAAAATCTCTACTAGTTCAATTCAATATCATATTCCAAATCCGGAACAGAAAATCTACATACAACGAAATATATTTTATCGTTTACGATAAGATATATTGTAATAATGTATACGGAGAAACATAATTATCAATATAATATCCATATATAATAAACTTGTATTATATCTATATCTCACGACAACGACAGTTCAGTACCATTTCAAGTAGACTTTTTATTATCAAATTTATAAATATATATATACAGAGAATCAAATGGAACGGAATGCCAACATGTCAGTTTTTAATATAGATTTCAAAAAAAGGGAAACAAGTTGATAAACAATATGCTTTTGTAAAGTATAATATGCATAGGCAAAGAAGATCTCTCTGCAAATTACATGTATAAAAAACCAAAGAG